>MU226909.1:1569432-1597050 GCA_018584345.1 Thuja plicata
AAATTTATATTTAAATAGAAGTGTGTAGTACAATATATTGTATGTTTATCTATTTAGTTATTTCTGCACGTGGGAAGAAGTTAATGGTAGTCAATGAGTTTTTGAATTTGAAATTTTTAGCATGATTAAGGTAAAATTTGTAGGTGTTGGTTGATGTGACTATTGCATAATAAATTATTAAAATTATTAGAGTAGCTTATTTCTTATTTCATTAATGTGCTTTTAGAGAATGAAATGCGTATCTAGGTAATTACTTTGGTAGGGATAATAAATGAGGAGTGGATGGGTGACAAGAGGCTAGGATATTGTGGTTGATTAGATTGTTGCAGCAGAATGAAATGGATGGGGATAAAATGATTTTGTTGGATGGTTAGATTTTAAATACTTTCATAGTTCGCAATAGAGGCCTAAAGAGAATTATTTGTGGTTGGTTGTAAGTAGGAGTTGATATTATTATTCCCTTGGATACTGTCTATGAATTTGTAGACTTTTAACTTTGTTATTATAGATTTTTTATTGCTTGCAATTTTAACCTGTTTATAGTTCAATAATATATGTTTAGTTTGTCTTATTATTGTGAGAGAAGTAGAGTTGGTCAAATTTTTTTTTCAATTCTTATATTATGCAATTGTTAGAAGATGTAAAAGAAATAGTGTTTTTTAAATTTAAATTGTCACAATTTCTTTGACTAATTGTGATGCATGTATGTCCACATTTATAATTTCCTTTCTTGTTGAAGATATGATAATATTAAAATAAACAATGATATGAAATATGTATTCTAATTTTTATATAATATAATGCATGACTTTTACCAATTATTGATAGAATTAAAGGTAGAAAAGATAACAAGTGTAACATAGATAAAATATTGTAGATTTAAATAAACTTATTTATGATTTTTGTTGGAATTGAGGGACAAATGTTATGTCAAATTTGTAAAAAGACATGCTTAAAAATACATATGAAAAACATAAACACCAAATTGAGAATGCATATCCCTATGTTGAAGTGTAGATATCAGTTATTTTATATTGATAAATGCAATAAATAAACTCAAATAAGAATGAAGCAATACATTAATGACATTGAAGTAGAATAGTATAATTTTGAGGAATCTAAAATTGACTTATTAGAAATGGAAAAAAGTATGGCATTGTAAGCTTTGAATTCACTAATGTTTACAAATTAATTCATGAATTTTTTTAGTGTCTCAAATTGAAATTGTATACATATATGCATATATATGCACATACACACACACACACATATATATACACACACACATATGCATATATATACAAATATATTCATATATATATGCATATATATGCACATATATGCACACACACACACAGATATATATACACACACACATGTATATACATATATATGCATATATACACATATATGAATATATACACATATACATGCATATATACACATATACATGCATATATACACATATATAAAACAATATATATAAAAAAAACATTATAATGCATATATACAAATAATATATATTAAAAAACAATAAAAAATGCAAATTTAAAATGTGAAAAACCTGATTCAGACGTTCGAAAAAATGGAATCCCCACTCTCTGTTTCGTTCAACCCAACCAAAACAGTGAAAATAACTGTTTTGGTGGGTTTTAAATTCTGCCAAAAAAATCCCTACTTACTTCCGATCGCAAGTAGGATTAATTTTTTTGTGGGCCACACTTTTTGGGGTGAATTCCTTCCTCCCAAAAAGTGTAACCCACTATTGTGGTATTACCCATAAATGTGTTTAGATAAGAAGAAGACTTCCTAAGATGAGAGAAAAATAAAATTATTATTTTTTATCTATAATTAAACTAAAAAAATATGTAGAAGAAAGAAAGGATGAATACTAGATAAAATCTATGAATGAAGAACTAGATCAGATAAAGAAGAATCAAATATGGGAACTTGTACCTATACTAGTGGAGGAAAATGTAATTGGAACTAAGTGGGTATTCCATAGCAGGTGAATGAAGATGGAAAGGTTATAAGAAACAAGACAAGGGTAGTATGTAAAGGATATAAAAAAGTTGAATTAATAGATTTTGAGGAATTTTTTTTTCTCTTGTACCAAGTATAAAAGTCATTAGATTGTTTCTTGTATTTTTTGCCTACAAAATTTCAAAGTACATGAGATGAATGTTAAATTTGTATTCATGAATGGAGTGCTACAAGAAGAAGCTTATATAGAACAACTATATGGTTACATATTATCATAAGATCCAGAGCCTTAAAAACTCAAGAAGGCACCTAGGGATTGGTATGAAAGATTGGATAGGTATTTTCTGTAATAAAAAATCATAAAATTTATGCAAAGGAAGATAGTATTTTCATTTCTTAGATCAAGTTCATCAGAGAAATGCTAAAAATTTTCAAAATTGTGGACTGTAAACTATAGGACCAGGTACGCTAAGTTGGAAAAGTATTTAATACAATAACATTTCAATAAAGTTATGTATAAGGAGAATGTAATATTCATCTCTTAGACCAATTACAACCAGGCTTTACTAAAGAAGTTTGGAATGGAAGAATCATAACCAGTGGAAACACCAATTCCTACCAGATGTAAGCATAACAAAGATGAGGGATCTTTGAAAGTTGATATAAAATTGTACAAATATATATGATTGGTTGATTACTATATCTAATTTCTTCAAAACCAAATATTATGCATGATTTCTACCTTGCTTCCTGGTATCAATCTTCCCCAAGGAAATCTAATGAGGTAGCAATGAAAAGGATGTTTATCTATACTTCAAAGGAACTCTAGATTTTGCGATATGGTATAGAAAAGATGGTGATTATTCATTGAAATATTTTACACATGCTAACTGACCATGATGTACAAGTGAAAGGAGAAGCACAAGTGATGGATAATTCTTTTTGGTAGAGATGTTAGTCTATTGGATGAGGAAAAAACTAGATTCAAAACCTTTATCCATAGTAGAAGTATAATACATTGCAATTTTGTTTTAAAATTATTTGGATGAAGGAAAATTTGAAGGATGTAGAGGTATTATTTGATGAGGAAATTATGGGAATATGTGATAACACAATTTCCAATAACGTCTCCGTGAATTTGATAATTTATTCAATAAAAAATGATCTAGTATCACTACTTGAGAAAGAAGGTTTCCAAGAAGGAGGTAAAATTGGAGAATATGCCCACTAAAGAACAAATTGTAGATATTTAAAGCTTTGGCTAAGGATAATTTTGAGTATCTTAGAAACAAATTGGTGCTTATTACACATCCCTTTTCAAATTAAATCCATAAAAGTTATGCATCTTTCCGTGAGTAGATCCATTTCCCATAATTTGTCTCATGGAAATTGATGCTATGATTTCTCTTAGCAGGAAAAGTGTTGAGTTACAAGTTGGATTGCAAAAATTATTTTTCCTTAGATAGGGGAAGTATTTTGGATAGCCTTTTTCCTTGATGTCAAAGGGGGTGAAGATAAGTGGTAAGGAATTCATATGGTCATTTTTTTTATCATCAATGATGAAGAGGGAGATTATTTTGATTAAGTCAATTAGGAAAGGGCCAAAACCCAAAAAGAAAAATAAAATCAAGTCTAAAAGATAGTTTGAGAGGAATTCACAGAAAGTAAATTAAAAAAGCCTTTGAAAAAGAAAAAAACATTAGGAACAAGGATCTAAACCCTTACAAAGGTTACATTTTAAGAATAGTGAGGTTTTAGGAATTAAGACAAAACCATAATCTAATAAGAAACTCTTGCATTGAAAATGAAATCACCAAGGAAAATAAAATCAAGTAGGAGGTTTTGAAAGGATTCTTGAAACCTTATACTACTTGGACCACCTTGCATTGAGACAGTCCAAAAGAAGGAAAGAAACCACAATGACCTCAAATACAAATAGTTTAGGAATGTACAGGCAGAAACTCATCTCTCCAAACCATAAGATTGGCAAAGACTCCCAAAACCAAACTGCACCCAAAAATATAGTGGAAGAGAAGAGAACCCTTAGAAGAGAAACTAAAAACAAAATCAACTCTTCTTTCACATAGCCTGAGCTGAGAGAAGACCATAAAGAGATAGAATTAGCCTATTTCCATTAGTAAAAGAAAGAGAAAAACCAAAAGTAGAAAACAAAACCAAAAAAGACAAGCCAAAAAAGTAGCCACAAAAGTAAATTCATTGCAATAGGGACAAACTATTTGAAAAAAAGATCCTTATGATGATAAAACTTATGGAGAAGAAGAACCACCCACAAATAGAAACAAAAATAATAGGAAACAAAATGAATTGAACAAGTTGCATCAAACACAAATACAACCAAAAACAACTAAAAGCTAGATTACACCCAAGATAACATCTAGCTACCACCTAACCAAAAAAATAAATAGAGCTCATCCAACCACAAGTAGCTAAAAATAATTAAAGAATAGGAAATTGAACATCCTTGGCACCATCATGATTACACAAAGAATGAAAATAAATGGTGTAGGAGCACCCTTGAGAAGCCATCAAGTTTGGTCATCTCATGTAGATAATGGATTTAATAATTTGTATCTAAAAATATTACACTATGATGTGTACAGGTTCCCAAACTAATTATTAACAAAGACTTTATACATTGTTTGGCTGACAGTAAAGATGACTATCAAGGCAGTCTGATTAGGCTAAAGAAGGAATGTAATTTCTATAGAGGAATTAGGGTATTTAGTTTGTTGGAATTGAGAAAATAGTTTATTTCATGTTTCAGTTTAGATATCTTCTTTGGTTTTCTCCACAAGTGTAGATTTTTTATCACATGCACTATTCTATTGTTTCTTTTTGTCTTTTGCCAACGCAATTATTTGCAGTGAATTTCTTTATAATTGATGGGTCCATATATTTTTTAGGAGGAGCGATAAGACACTTAAGGTGATTTTTATATGGGGTGATATGTTTTAAACATTGTTTCATGCATTAGAAAATATTTTTGGGCCGATCAGTAACCTGTTTATAATGCTTTTTCAAATGTTACCTTTGGGTATGACTTTAGAGGTTGTTGCAGTGATCATGGGCTTATTATAATGCTTGGGGAAGTCCTTTTCAAATATATTTGGTTCCTCTCTAACTTTTAGAATGGAACACTTTTTGTGGGTAAGTGCAAGAAGTTGGGTGCCAATTTGGCGGAAGTGTTGCGGACTTGAAACAATGCCACTAAAAATGGGCACCCATTTTGAAAAAATGGGCACCCGTCTTAGGATCAGACACCCAACCCAAAATTCAGAAAATGGGTGCCTGCTTTTAATATTTTTGTTTTAAAATTTTAACTTTTTTTTTTAAGAAATGTATTTTTTGGTCGCTTTATTATATTTAAGAAACGGGTACATGTTTTTAAACGTGCGCCCATTTTTTAAATTTAGAATTTACAAGGCCACCCTTTGCATTGGATTTCACTTTGGGACAGGCTTTGTGGGACCAAGCCTATGCTTGGACCTCTAAAATAATGGCTAAGGCATTTGAATACCAGATTTCTGTCTTGCCGTAATTCTTTGAGGGTCTTCTTTATTAAATATTTTGACAAAATAGAAACCCATTAGAGAACTTTCTGTCTAGATTTCTAAAATATAAATTTTATACTGATATGATCAATTTTACTATTTTTACAATATTTATTAATCAAATGTGGTACCTAAACTTAAAATAGTAAGGTTCACTAAAACTTTAATAACTTTTTTGTTTTTTACATTTTTTTAAAATAAATTATATGACATCAATCTACATAGAATTTAATTGAAGATAAAAAAAAAAAAAATTGAAAAAATGTGATTTTTTCATCAAATTATGGTGGTTGTACACGAGAGGTTTCAAAAATATATTTTATAGTCAATTAAAAATTAATTAAAAAAAATATTCAATAAAAAAATATATATATATGTTCATCAATCTTTGGTGTCTTAGGTATCTTTCCCTAGAAGGATTCATAGAAATTCATTTATATAGGTCAAAATATGGTGGTTGTACATGTGTGTGGTATGGTCCTGAAAGAGGCATTTTGAAAAAGTAGTTTTTAAACATGCCCATTAAAAAACACTTTCTACCATGTAAGTATTTAAATAAATTACATATTTGAAAATTAGACTCCAAGCACTACATTTTATAGTAGTGAAGTGTTTTTATATTCAATCTCTAAGTGCCTCAAATTTTGACATAAATTGAGAGGAAATTTGAAAAAAAGAGAAAACACTTCCACTTTTTGCCCAAAAAGTGGACTCAACTTCTTCCTGGCACCCTTGTATTTCTTCTCAAGGTGGCTAACTTTGTATCAATAAAGCCTTTTTTTTTGGTCAACATCGGTGGTGTGTTTGATGAATAGTTCAATATATATTTTGATGGTAAAAGATGAGATTGGAGAGAGAGGATCTGAGGATAAATTTAAAGGTTATTTTAAAATTGAAGATTAAAATTAAGATTCTGTGAATGATATAGAACTGAGAAGCTTCTTGAAGGATTAAAATGGAAGACTATTGTAGGTGATGAGGAATTTCAACTATATATATGACATGTCAGTGAGTTTTTATTTATATTTATTAAGGATTAGTGTAATCCTTATAAGTGTGCGTAAATAATTATGGACAATGATTTCCTTGGCTTATGGCATAAAAAATCTAATTATATTGTTGCATATAGCGAGTGTATTTCTCACCATGGTTTTTGCCATCTTAGTTTTTTCATGTAAATTTGTTTTTCTAATGCATTCATGTCTAATTATAATCTTTAATTTTATTTTTATTAAGAATTTATTAATACATATTAGATTTTGGATAATATTTTTAGAGTTTTAAGTATGCTAATTTACCTAGCCTCTCATCACAAGAGTGTTTTCAAAAAGATTCTTAAGGATAAGTATATAGATAATCAAGTGCAAGAGATAATTTTAACAATTGAAAACCCTTCCTAATGTTTCTATAATATGGAACTTTATGCTCTCTTGTAGAATACTTATAACTAGGTTTATATCATTCTTGGTAGGGGATGGTTGATCCTTAGATTCTAGGAAAAATTCATGGGATAGGTACAAAATTTTTAGACTAGACGACAAGTTTAGAGAATTGTAAAAGACTAGTAAAGATCATTACAGTAGAAAGGTCATCAATTTCATGGAGAAAAGCTTGGAAAATGGGCAAGAAGTGTGGAAATAGAAATTACATGATAAACTCAATTTAAGTCAAGAGAAATAAGAAATCTTAAATGTAATATTTAAGGAAAGACAAGTTTTACTAATAGGTGACCTAGATGATATTATTTTGTAAAGTTCATAGAAGGGTGAGTATTTAGTAAATATTGGGTATAAAATCCTTGAGTGTCAGTAGCAGTAGAAGAATGGACTCAATCTCTTTGTGTGAACAAATGTTTTTACTTAAGGAGGGTTATTTTCCTTGTTGAATTTAAGGAGTCAAATTATTACACGTGAGAGGGCTCACATAATTAGTATTTTTGGGTCATTTTAAGTGTGTTTTATGTCACAGTGGCCAGTATTTGGACCATCTACTTCATTGTGACTTCTCTAATGAATAATAAAGGTTTGTTAAATAAAAATTACATTAGAACACACCTTTACCAGGTTCAATTAAATATTTTTTCAAATCATGGAATAAACCTTCAACACTCTCAACCTTCTCAATTTTGAGGGAAATAATTCCATTAATAATTATTTAAGAACTTTAGAAAGAGACAAATAGGATTAAAATAAGAGAAGTGAGAGTTAGTTTAGTGGGTATGTGGGAAAATAGAATTAGAAATATTAGAATTGGTAAGTTCATATGAATCTAAACTTAATACTATACAAATTATCTTTTCTTAGGAATATTTCAAGATCCAATCAAATTGTCCCTTTATTAAATTTTGGATTGTTAATGGGTTCAATGGGCTAATCTAATTTCTCATGAGAATAGAATTAGTGAATGATAAAAGATATAGGTTGGGTGGATCAAAGTTCACTTTAGTGGAATGTTGAAGGATAATCCAAATCTATCCAAGGTGGGATATGTGGAAAGGGAAAATTCTCAAAACATAGTGGCAATAGGAGTAAAAAATTATTTAAGAAAGAACAAATAATGAAGCAAAAATTCAAGCAAGTTTACAAGAAGTTTCAATGGAAAAAAAGCTCCCAGCTAAAAACATTCATTTAGAAGGGGGATTCAATGATAATAGTGAATACCTTTATTAAAGGTGAAGTGATGAAATTTAATTTGAATAAATAGATAAAATAAACATGTAAAATTTTAAACAAAGAGTTAAAACTCTGTCATGTGTCATGGGTTGGAAATAAATCTTGTAGTAAATAGTGTTTTACCATCTTACTTATTACTTAAGTCTACTTCAGTAATCTCAATAAATGAGTTGGATGGATTTTATTGATCCATATTTAGACTCTAACATATCCTAGAGTATATTGTTGAGTTCTATTAGAACACTACTTCCTCAAGGTTGAGACACTTGTCTCAACCTTGTCCATTCCTCCTAACTGCTCTCATCTATTTAAGAAGGTCCCTTGTATCTTAATACTCACATCATCTCAATAAAATTCATGTGTTGATTATCTTTCTATTCTGGAGGATATCTATAGATGGGCTCCCGGGTATAGGATGATCTATCCTAACATGGTATCAGAGAAACTCATTATCCTTGGTGACGTGTCTGAATGTTTGGTTGGGTGAATTGTTACTATAGTCTTTGTTGGGATAGTTAGTTGTTCTATTTCCATTGTTGATTGTTTCCAACACATCTATGCATTTGGTGGCTTTAAAATATTTCATCGGTGCTTATTTATTTGGCTAATGATATTTTTTCTTACATGAGATGATGAACTATAACTCATTAAATGTTTGAAGATGATAAGTTGATGAACATCGAGCTGCAAAAGTGAATGCAAGACATTAAATCACTTAATGTATTGTATTGTCATTGATGCCAACTTGATATGGTTTGATTTTTCATACACATATTGTCATAACCTTGAAGATCTGAAGAGACAAAGTTTATGTAGTTGATAAAACATAAAAGGTATGTATACACCAAGTGACAGTGAACACCGAGAAGTTCACAATGTATACCGAGCACAGTAGCAACTGAGAAAGAGCTAATAATTGAGCATAGCTGAATTTGATGACCAAGCTAACTAAACTTGATGACTGAGCATAACTGGAGTTAAAGAATGACAAAATTTCTTAGCTGGAAGAGCTACAATTTAGGGATTGATTGTTTGATTATTTTATTATTAAGGGTCAGTTAGACTAAAGCAAAGAAGGATATTAAAAGAACATTTTATTCACAATTATCAAGGAAAGATTTACAGAATAAAATTAAAGGAGCGATTTATGTGATAAAGAAAAGCATGGGGAGTTTTACAGATCAAGAAGAGACCTGTGACAAAAATAAGGAGATTGAGCAGCTAATCATGTCTATATAAAGAGACAAGGAATTCATTATCAAAGAGAGGAATGTTGAGTATATTTTGTGTGAAGATAGAATTCATCATGCAGATCTGGTCATACAGGTTGAAGAACAGAGCATGGGAATTCCATAGACACTGAGCAACAGAGGACAATGCATTCACCAAGTAGAAGAAAGAAAGAAAGCAAAGGAATTGAAGTGTATATTGATCAAAGAGGTATTATTAGACTAATAAGAGATCTAAATATTTGCAAATCAAACTTTTATTTTGAAAAAATCATTTACTATATTAGTTTAACCATTGATTCAGAAAATATCTTAACTGAGTGGGATTTAACAGTGCTTATTGTATTGTTGACAACATAGTGATTGCTAGGTCAAAAGACAAACTATTGGTTTTAAATCCTCTAATTTGGTCACACTTTACAGTGGGTATTGTAACCTTTAACACTTTTGGCTCTTCACCGAGCTCATTTCAGAAGAGTGAAAATATTTTGGGTTACTAGTCTTACGTGGTTTTTCCCATATTGGGTTTCCATGTTAAAATCTATGTGTCAAATTTGCATATGTTTCATTGCATTGATATTCTGTTATACACATTCTTGAAACTGAATTGGTTGGTTAACATTAATTTTATTTTCTGGTACTCGGTAAAGTTTAGAGAAGATAAATAGTATATCTTACCGAGGAGTTTATATTTGTTAAGTTTATTAATGGCAGACATCTCGATGAAGTTGGGACTGTAAGATAACTAAGGGTATTATATTTGAGATATAAGTTTTTGGTTGGATCTTTTGGAAAAATTATTAAGGCCACTAATTCACCCCCCTCTGTATTATACTAAGAATTGGTATTAGAGATTTGGTGCTTGCAAGAAATGTTTAAAGGGACTTAAGCTAAAGATCAAAAAATGAGTAAAAGGGATGTGCCTAAGTTGAACAAGGACAACTTTGCATAATGGAAAAGAAGGATAAAGATTCATCCATTTGGTATTGGAAATGATATTATATAGCACTTGGATAGAGAATATGTTGCACCTACTAGACCTCTGACTATTGATCACTTGAGAGAGAAACCTGAACAAAATTCTATGATGATAGAACTTACTTCTTCACTAACCAATGCTTAATTTGAAGATGTTAAATCATGCAACTCTACAAAGAAAATGTGGGACAAACTCAAGCTAGTACATGGAGGAGATGCCAATGTGCTAAAAGAATAAGAGAGAACATCACTCAGTATAGTGACAGAATCAAAGATGTTTTTAATGCTATCTGTGGAGTAGGAGTACTTGATGAAGAAATAGTTGTAAGTAAAATTCTAAGAGCCTTACTGCCTATTTATGCTATTAGATTATCTTCAATTCAAGAAATGATAGCAGTAGCTAGTAACAATGTTACACTTGATATTTTTATTAGTATACTTATTTCATTTGAGATGAACAACTATGAAAATAGTGTCTTACCTACTATTGAGTTTGCATTCAAGTCTTCTCTAAAAATAAGAAAATCTAGTAACAAACAGACTATGAGAAATGATAGTGATGAAAAATAACTTAATGAACTTGAAGAGCTAATGGCTGGGAGATTACATAGAGGTAAAGGAAGATATGAAGGTAAATTACCATTGGTCTATTTTAATTGCAAAGAAATTGGACATTTTGCTGCTAGATGCCCCAACAAGAGAAAGGATGAAAGAGACAATGATAGATCTTATGAAAAGAAATATGACAATAGTGATGACCAAGACTAAAGAAGCAACTGACACTCTGACAGAAGAGATAACTGAGATTACAAGGACAAAGGCAAGAAGGCTTGTTACCTGGTTGTGAACAAAGTTGAAAATTCTAATACTGATTCTGATGAAGATATCAAGGTAGTATTTGTTACTATGAAGGATCATTCAAACAAAAAATAAAATTATGTTGAAACAAAACTCATATCAAAATTTAGAAAAAATGATTTCTGGATTATTGATAGTGGTTGTACTCATCACATGACTGCAAATAAAGACAATTTTGAAAATTTTGAATATTATAATGGTGGATTAGTTAGGATGGGTAATGAATCACCTTTCCAAGTTGAAGGAAAAGGTACCATCATGTTGAATAATCATATCAAATGTGAAAATGCATATTGGGTGAAAGGACTTAACTATAATTTGTTGAGTGTTTCACAACTAAACAACACACAACACCGAGTTGCATTTGAAAACAAAAAGGCAATGATCTATAATGGAATAGGAAAGTTTATCAGTACTGGTGAACTAACAAAAGGTAATATATTCTATCTTGATAATATTGAGACCACTTTTTTATTGGATAGAAATGAAGACATTTCGTTGTGGCATAAAAGGTTATATCATGTGAATTTTGACAATATGGTTAACATAAGTAAGAAAAGAAAAGTGAGAGGCTTACCGAGTATTTCAAAGCCCAACCATGTTATGTGCAAGAATTATAAAATAGGAAAAATGACAAAGTCTAGTTTTAAGAGAAAAACCTACTCATCTAATGCTATTCTGGAGTATGTCCATACTGACTTATGTGGACCAATGAGAACAAAGAGCTATTATGGTGATATATACTTTATTTTATTTTTTGATGACAATTCTAGAATGATGACTGTCATGTTCTTAAAAGGGAAATCAGAAGCATTTAAGATGTTCAAATGTTATAAAGATAAAGTTGAAAACAAAGTGGAAAAGAACTAAAATTTTTAAGATCAGATAGAGGAGAATTTATTTCTGATGAATTCACTAACTTTTGTAATGAGCATATGATTACAAGATAGGTTTCTGCACTGAGAACACCACAACAAAATGAGATCACTAAAAGGAGGAATGGATCAATTATTAATTATGCTAGAACACAAATGATTGAAAAATGAATCATACAAAAATCCTAGAGCTTTGATGAGGTTGAATGTATAGATGTTCAAACCAAAATTTTCTTTTTTTTTCTTCTTCTTGACATCTCAATGCTTCTTTATTGTGGGGAAATTTTCTATTAGCTTTCTTTAGGTTATTACAAGAGTAACTAGAGTCTACAGGTATAGTCACTTTTACCCCATTATGTGGAAACTTCACACATTGATGATATATTGATGGTAATACTTGCATATCATGGATCCAAGGCCTACCTAATAAGATGTTGTATGTTAAGGGTATATCTAGCAATTGAAAAATTGCATCTCTCTCAATTGGTCCAACTCTGATAGGTAGCACAACCATTCATTTAGATGATCTTTCCTCTTCATCGTATGCTTTTATAGTTAGCTTTCTTTGAAGATCAATAGCATGTTTTAAAAATCCTAGAGCTTTGATGAGGTTGAATGTATAGATGTTCAAACCAATGCCTCAATCTATTAAGACATGTTTGACTCAGTTTTTGTAAATAATGATATCTATGTGCAAAGGATGGTTATGAGGATGATTCAAGGACTTGTCATATTCCTTAGAAAAAGACAAATAATGTGGAGATGCTATATGACCAATAATGGATTGGAATTTATTAACATATAGGTCTTTAGGTGTGTTCACATATAATAATTCTTGTTTAAGGCTCTCTCTATGCATTGGTGAGATTTTGAGTAACTTGAAGATTGATATTTTTGCCGAAGTGCATTGCAATTGGTCCACTAGACTGTAACTAGTTGAAGAGGATGATGTTGCCAATTTCATGGTAATGACTGATTTGGATGCTTGAGTGGCTGATTGCTTAGAAGAAGAAGATGACCCTACACCTAGGAGACTAACTTTACTTTTTTATCAGTTGATAATGTTGGATGATTCTGATTCCTTCTTGTCTTTTACTATCATGCCATTGATAGATCTGTGAGAGGACCTGATCATGTTGATCAAATTTTCATTGTTGGCATAGGTGTAACTGACCTTATTTTTCTCCTTAGAATTGGATGACTCTCCCTTCTTGTACTTGGGAAAATGTTCTTTGTATGCCTTGTTATTAGTGATGACTTGATGACCATCAATGGTAATGGTTTCAATATTGATAAGATCTTGGATCACATGTTTTAGCTTAATGAATTCATTTGTTTTGTGACATTTGTTTCGATGATAATTTAAATAGTGGTTTTCATTCCACCATTTAGGTTTAGGGTCAGGCTCCCATAGTTTTGAGTTATCAAGTAGTGTGATGATTTTGTGATCAAGGAGAGTTTTCAATGCTGCTTCAAGTGGTTCTCCAAGAGGAGTGAAATTGTGCCTGGGTTTTGGTACCCAAGATGTCTTTTCTTTACTAGATTATTAATTAGTCCTTTGATTAGATGAGGGATTAGTACTAGCCTTATAATCTTGGGTACTACTAAAAATATTAAAAGATGGTTCCTTTGGCTTGGAATTGGTACTCCTAACTACTCCATCATTGACCACATCCTTGGTTTTATTCCAATATTTGTTCTTGTCCTTGTTATTAGAGTATTTTTGATGATTTATTGTCTTTTTGAAAGGTTATCTTACCTTGTCTCACAAGGAAATTATCTATTTAGATAGAAACTCCCACCAAGTTGTCAAAAGTAGGGTGGGTTTTTATTTGGAGAGAAAAGTTCATTTCAGTGTCCAAGGTGTTGATAAAAATATCAATATTTTCAGTCTCAAAAATTTTTCATGGGTATATAGAAAATATTCTTCTCCACCTCTAGAGGAATGTGATGAAGGGTTCACCCATGCATTGTTTGGTATCGTAGAGATCAAGCATGGTGACTGTGTGTTGGATATTATAGGAGTAGTGTTGTATGAATTGTTGGATGATTTGATGAAAGGTTTGAGTCCATGGTTCAAGCTTAGTGAGTCAACTCACCTCTTGGCCATCGAGACTCCTAGGGAAGATTCACATAAGATATGTTTTTTCATGCATAACTCCCTTATCGAGGGTGCAAAATTATCACACATGATCTTAAGGGTCATCATTTCTATCATATTTTTCATACTTGGGTATTTCTACCTTGGGAGGAAGTTGTGGCATATATGGATTCTGATCAAGGAGAAAAAGACATATAGCTTCAAGAGAATACTTATTTATGGATTTTTTCTTTTCTTTCCTAAGTTTCATGATTTCCTACCTCATGTCTTGCATTTGCAGATTAAGAATAGTGATAGGAGATTCCTCTTCTTTCTGAGCTAGTCTCTCCATATCAAAGTTTGGAGGGAGCTTGAAATTCATAGATGCCAAGTGCATAAAGTATTTATCTCTATCCATGTCCATGAGTATTTGCATCATTTTTTGGAAGTGTTTGTCTTTTTGGCATCTTCAAATTTATTCTTTAGTGGGTTCATCTTCTAGGATAGAGCTGCCACTATGCTAGCTTTTATTTTCTTGAATAGATCCCCAATTGTATCTTGACATGTTGGATTAACTTTGATTATCAGTATAGAAAGATTGGTCACCCAGACTTGAAGTACATATAGTTGATTTGAGTGATGTCTTTTTCAAATATTTTTAGTGTGATGAAGGTTAGAGAGTAGAGATGTTAATAGATTTTCCTTTTGCATCAGATTTATCCTTTTGTCATTGACTCCTAGTTTGAATTGGCATGAATGATAAATACAATTGAGAATTGAAGTGACTAGATTGATGGGTCAATGCCAAAGATCACAAAATCATCACTTTTCTTAGAGGTTTATGAGAGATATTTTGTTGAAAGATAGGTCAAGTCACTATGTGAAGGACATACAGTCACTATGATAAGGTATGATAGCTAGTTCGAGACATACAGATGAAAATAAAGCTGACCTATAGAAACCATTGGATGACTGTAAGGATATCAAGGATCAAAATCAAATGCTACATTTTAGTGTAGGCTTGTATAACAATTTCCACTATTTCATACAATAATTCCCATAGAACCATACAAATTTATGTTTTCAGGTTGTTTTGTCGTACAAAAATTCTCACTAGACATTATGACAAGATATGACATAGACGATTTGCCACTTGATTTTTGTAAAATATTTGGATAAATTTGCTAAATCCTGATGTGATAATTCAGTGTTTGAAGGTTTCTTATGCTATTTTGGTGTCAATTCAAGGTGATTCAAACACATCAAACATAAAGGAGGGGAAATCAAACACACTTACTAGCCTTTAATAATTTGTCTTAGTGAGAAAACCCTTTCTCGTTGACTTAGGTACACACCCAATAACTAATTATAATATAGACACCACCAACCATGCAATGGCTCTAGTGATGTCATATTAGCTAAATCCAAATGCTAATAGGGGCACAGTATGATGAGTGTCTTGGGGCTGGAGTTACTATCTCCCTTGCACTTGGATTATCTCACTTTTGGAGGTGAACCATGAAGCTTCTAACATAAGGGTTTTAGTAACGTCATCCATTCATAACCATCTCCCATAGTCTGGCAAGGCAAGATTGAGGCTTATAGTCCTATGAGTAACCAGAATGAGTGTAGTCTCACAAACAATATTGAAGCCTCTCAACTCTACTAACATCCAAACATACATCTAAGGATCAACAAAGCGAGAGAAAGAAAAGAATGATTAATTCTTCTGAGAGTTTAATCTCAAGGAAGCATCTTTATTATAGTGAGGTGAAAGGGTTAGATTCTACCTTATCCTCATTTGGGTCATTCCTAGGAGCTTTTTACCTCAACTAGTAGGCCCTCTATATTATAAGGCATGAAAAGAAACAAATAGCAAAGATAAGGTCTGGATTTCTAATTCTCCCTTAAAGAGAGGAGCATAATCTCCTGTTTCCCTTTGTTTTCCCCAAACATGCCAAACACTCAAAAATTACCCCAAAAGATTAATTTCCTAAGACAAGTTAAACACGTCTAGGTTTTTGATCTTTCCCAAAAGGAAAGAGAGAATAATTCCCTAATTCTTAACTTAACCCACACAACAAATCACCTAGTTAAACTATGTGCCTAAATAAATATTAGGAAGCATGATCATTTGGTTGATGTGAACTTAGGCAACCTTTAAACAAGAAAAGTTTTGTAGTCTCAATCAATATCTTCCTCAAAATGTCCTGCAAGAAGAAATAGATTAGTAGTTTTCACAAGAGTGTTTGCAAGTAGTATCTTGGACAAGCGAACCTTCTACCAAAAATCTTGAAAATATGCGTTAAAATACAAAACCAAGAAACTAGATGACCAACAAAAGAAAATTAGGAGTTAGAAACCAAAAATCACTTTAAATCGACCCCTAAAAATGTTCTCTATTTTTAAAATGACAAAGTATAGAGAATAATATAGCATCAATGCTCATATGATAAGAGATTAGGAACCGTATGACAAACCACAGAAAGATGGTGTTTCCTACGACAATTACTATAGATTAGAATGATAAAATGACTTGATTATAGACTCGTATGACAATTCAAATAACATGAAATGAAAAAAAATGTATAACTATTTTGTTGTACAAGTAGATCATATAGGCCATAGAACAAACAGTGCAGGTTCGGAAAAATATTGAAAATATTATGAACTTGAGGTTAAAAATGAGTCTTCCCTGTGGGCACCTAAAATATGTGGTTTAAATATGGTTCTAACCTGAAAAAAAATACACTCAATAAACCATTAACTTAGGGGTCAATAAGCATCAAATTCAACTCAAAATATCTGCAAAAACCCACAATATTTTCTTATTGCTTCCTAGATGAAGTGAGTTTAATTCTTAGTAAATGCTCATCAGATTGGCACAAGAATCAGTGACTAGACTACTTCAAAATGGAAGATTTAAAATGAGCATGATGTATGAACTTGCATTCTTTACTCTCAAATCATAGAAATAATATGCAAAATGTAACTAAGATAATGTATGAATTAGTACGAGCCTAAATTCATATTTAATCTAGCAAATATAGTAAATGATAAGAAATGAAACTAAGACTAAGCTATCTAAGTACAATGAAAATTCTATTCTAGCATGTAGATTCTCTTTGACAATACTCTAGAATCAAAATGACGTTATATAATTACTCTAACAAATGTATCCTCCTCCTCCTCTCTTTTTGAAAAAAGGAGAGCTATCCCCTTTTATAGAAATCTCCTCAAAATGGATGGCTAAGATTAAGAAGTGGAAAGAGAGTGGCTAGGATTAAGAGGTTAGGTAGGGTTTTGGTCAGAGTGAAGGAGATTAAGAGGTAAAAGGGATGAGTGGTTGAGATTGATGTTAGAAACACTGAGAGGGGGGGGGGGTGAATCAATGTTTATCTTGTTAATTATATTTCAGCCAATTAAACATAAATCAAATGTGCATCCAAAGAAAAATAACACATGAACACATAACACAAGATATGATTATGGAGAACCTTGATTAGAGGAAAAATCTGATGGGGATTAGTACCCAAAAAATATTGTACTAGGTATAATGAACCTGTTAAAGTTCCTTTGCCCTATTAGAAGCAGTCTTTACAAATTTGAGTACAATGACCTGGTTAAGGGTCGGACCCTGTTAGGAGTCTTTTAAAAAAATCTTGTTAGGGGTGGTGGCTCACTACCTAGGCTCACTGCCCAAA
The DNA here is from genome assembly GCA_018584345.1 of Thuja plicata. Lineage (NCBI taxonomy): Eukaryota > Viridiplantae > Streptophyta > Pinopsida > Cupressales > Cupressaceae > Thuja > Thuja plicata. Next base: position 1,587,384 of record MU226909.1, read on the forward strand.
TAATATGAAGGCTACAACCCTTTGAATGTTGATATGCACTATATCAAAAATGAACTGCTGTAGTGAAACTGTTGTCTAATCAGTTTTGTGTATGCGTGGATGCTCTTACTCCTTCAAAGAGATATATCATCTTCTGACTTCATTATATTGTCCCGTTGTAACTTCTTCTTACATAATTATTGACTTCACTTACACACTGTAACATAACAATACATTACATACTTATATCTCTACAAACGAATAGGCGCGACCCAAAACATAACACTTAGTCGGCCTCTTAACAAAATATACAACGCTTCTGAACAAGTCAGCTCAAGTGTTTTTACAATAACATTAATTAAATCATAAAAAACTTATAACTAAAGGTTCTTAGCCTTAGTTATAATATGCGCTGATCAAAACAGTAGTTGGCTTCTGTGCTTTGTACTCTGAACTATTTCCTGGACTACAGTGTACTAATCTGTTTGTATCTTTTCTGTACTGATGTTCTGTACCTTGCACATTTGGATATAGAATATACACACACACACCATAGAGTATATATCTAAGCACTCTTGATCTGGTGTGCTCTCTAACATGCACGCTAATGTGCTGATCACTATATCTGTCTGACTGCTCTGTATTCTGTACTTAGTCATTTTATCTTCTAAGTTATCTTGGACAAAAACTTAGTATGACTTTGTTGCCATGATTGACAACACAAAATAAGTGATGCTTCCTTAGGAATTTAACTTTCCATCAATCTCCCCCTTTGTCATTTATGGCAACAAAGGAATGTGGCTAAGTTACTCAAAATGACTTCATTCAAAAATGACTGTATATCATGACTTAATGATATATACATATATACAACTCCATATATACACATTCTATACTACTCCCCCTTTGACATGAATGACAAAGGTGTGCAAAAAACTATAAGTCTTCATAATTACTCCATATATACATTAGCGTACACAACTTGAAGAGACTGGATCTCTTTCTGCCATAATGCTTTCATTGCATCCACTGTTTGGAGGTGTGCGCATAAAGCATATGTTAACTTCTCCATTTTCACTAGATCCAAGCAAGGACCTTGATCATAATTCTTCATTTTGTCATCTATCTATTTGATGTTCTTAATAAGAACTGCTAATGAAGGTGCAAGTGCATTTCTCAAATGATTCTGTCTAACTCTTATCTTGTTGATTTCAATCTTTGCCTTCTCAATTTTGTCTAGTTTTCCTTGGTAGACATTGTTGCATATGTTCATATCCTACATGGAATTCTCAACAAAATTTCTTATGTTGTCCACCATCTCCTCTGCTTCATCTATCTTTTTGGTGTGCTCGAAGGTGAGCTTCACTCTATCCATGCAGTTTGCTATAACTTTCTTCCCTTTTTCTGCCAACTCTTTCAGTATGGACTGTCCAATCTTCAAAGATTTTAGATCTAAGGTAAAGGTTTTCACTACTTCATTTAATCTTTCCTTCTTATACTCATTTTTTGCAATCTTAGTAGCTATCTCTACTAAGCTGGTGAAGTGTGACTTGAAGTTTGTCAGTACATTATCCACATGTTCAATAGTTTGAACTTTTTCAACTTTCTTGTCAGCAGGAACTAACTCATTTAGAATGTTTATTGATTCAATAAAACGTGGATTCTTCATCACATGTTTCTCCTTTGCCTTTTCCATGGCAAGGATGTTGATCTTAATGAGGTCTTCTTCTTCCCATGTGTCAAAACTAGCTGAGTCAGGAGTTAACCTTGACAACAATGAGGTGGATGGTGATAGAATAGTATTCTGACTTGTTTCTACACATTCACTTTTGATATGTACCTCTTTGACTGGTGACTCATCAGTTTGAGTGTCTTTCTCCTTGTCCAAATCTATTGGATCAATCAAAGGAACTTCATTCTATTGTAGAGATGTATCATCACTGTTCATTGCTTCATCAACCTTATTCATATCATTATCAGAAGCTGTCATGGATATCTTGACATTGTCAACTATTATGGTGTCTTTTGTATCTTTAGTTGTCTCATAAGTTATTTTTACTATGGGCATAGAGACCTGTGGACCTGTCATGGGCGCAATCTGAATTTCTAGAGTTGTATCCCTTTTGGGAGGAGCTGGAGTAGCTTTTGTTGTAGGTGTCATTTGTGGATACATGTGTCTGTCTATAAAGACTTGGGAAAATGCCTTTTCGGTCTCCTTACCAACCTGCTCATACTCTTTGTTCATTATCTGCAGAGTTCTTGTCTTACTTTGAAGATGAGGCTTTACAAGATCTAGCAAAATATCCTTTTCATCATGTGAACAAACAGGGAGAAGAGTATCCAAAGTTTCTTCTCTAATCTTCATGTCTTCCTCAATAGCATGTCTTTTCATAATTTCTAATACATTCCATAAGTTGTCTAGTATCACTGTCTTAAGCTCAAGAACTAATTTCTTAAACTTGATCATATGAGATATGACCATGTAATGTATCTCTGTCTTATCAACTTCTGTATATTTGTCATATACCTTTGAAAGTGTATCCAATCTACCTTCATTTATAATCCTATTCTTCAATATGTTCAAGCTTGGTCTGAAACCTACCTCAAGAGGTGCTTGTGTATTCTTTGTAGTGCTCCTTGTGGTTCTTGAAGATGGATGATCTGTGGCAACTTTCTTCCTTCCTCTGGGTTTCTTGCTAGGAACAAAAGGTGGAGGAGTATCCAAGTCAATGGTGGTAGTAGGTGCAGATGTACTTTCCTCATTTTTCTTCTGCCTCTTCTTCTGAGTTTCATCAGTCTTCTCAATCTTAAATTTAGCAAATTTGGCTTCTTTAGCCTTATTCAAGTCTTCTCAAGTGACTCCATGAGCTTTGAGTATGTTTGATGTAGTTCTGGATGCTTTCCTTTTATTTACAACAAGTTTCAGTTCAATGTCCACTTCATCAGTCTTTTCTCTGTAGGTGCCCCATCTAGGTTCATTGGGGTCTTTAGGTGCTGACAATAGGACCTATGCATATCCTTCAAGCACATGGTCTTCAAATTCATATTCTAGTGGATGAATCACCTTAGTTCTAGGCTCAACAACCTCCATGCATGTGCAATCTATTTCAACCATAAAACAAATTGTATCTCTGTACTTGTCAACTATCTTCTCAGATAGTCTATACCTAGTTTGAATTTTTACCCTAAATATCTTTAAGTCCATATCCATTTTATCTCTTGCACTGCTTTCTACTGTGGCTTTGAGAGATATTTGAGTCATTGTATTTTTTCCTTTGTCTAAATAGAGATCTACAACCTTACCTACTATATGATGATACAAATAGATGATTAGTGATCCAAACCTGAATGTCTTGCTTCTATCATGCTTGATGATTCTGATATTCTCAATCAATTAATCATGCAATATTTCACAAAGGTTGTACTGGGTGTTGTCCTTTACTATTCTGATTGCTGCAAGTACTGTTGCTACTGATACACTATTCAACCTACTTTCTTGCTGGAACTTGTAACCAAGTATCATTGTCGTAAGTTTAATGTCATCCTCCTTGATGGGATCTACTATCATACCATTCCTATCACTTCTTGACAAACAAACTTTCTCAATCTATTTCTTTACATATTTACCAGTGGGAAATAATGGTCCAGTCATTGGAAGTCCAGTCAATTAATGGATTAGGTCTATAGTGATACGGATAGGGACATCACCAATCTAAAATAGATCATCATGAATTCTATTCAATAGAATTTTCACCCATTCTGGTTCTTCAAACTCATGCGCATTTGAATACTCGATAATAGGATGATCTTGTAGGTGTGTGAATTCATCTTTGAATGTAAAGTCCTTATTTAGAATTGATGCCTTGTGAGAAGCTATATGGTCATCTCCTAGTGATTCCTTCTTGCAGTATTTGTACGTGTGGATATCTTCCAGATGAACAATGCCAATCAGGGTTTTAGAGAGAGCTCCTTCCACATCATCTAATATAGACTTGAATGGATGCTTCTTAAATATGAATCTCTTCCTCTCTACTATATCAAATATAATTAGGGTCGCCATTACTTACTTGGTGATTGTTTAAGTAGGGTTTCCACAAATTTTTGATACGGCGTGATGGCTAGGGCTTCATTTCAAACTGATTAACCATTTGTTCCAACTTCCAAACTTCTATGTCTTCATGTTTGGATGTCTTAATTCTTCAATGTTCTCCAATTTCTTGCTCTTCAAATGTAAATGTGAGAATGATCAAATACAAACTTCTTTTTATACGATCTGCCACATTTAATGCTTGCAACTATACATAGAGATTTTCAAACTTTGATCCCGATGCAATTTAGCTAATGCGTGAATGCACATAGCTGTAATCTAAGCTTTTAACCATGAATCCAAGAGGTGCATACTCTGAAGTGAGTACACCAACCACACAGGGGTTCTGAGCTAGAATAGCTCTCCCTAAGACCAAGTAGGTCTATTCAAGCAGAAGTAGAGGGTGCATCCATTGAGGATGCATCAAATACTTTGTCAACATCTTTGTCCTTTTTTACTTAAACCCAAATTTTTCTTGAATATTCTTTTGCTAAAACAAAATTGACTTCTCCTTTCTCTTCAAATAGAGACTTTTTAGGTTCATCTTGCTTCTGAGTTTTGAATCTGCAAAACCTTGTGATATGTCTAGCCTTTCCACATGTGTGACAGATGATAGGAGGTCTGATGCTTTTCTTCATCATGTTGCATTGTTTTGCTGTGTGTCCATTGTAGTTGCATATTTGACATGTAGTGTTCTGCAAATTTCTTGAGAGTTGATTTCTCTGATTGTTTTGATTCATTCTTCTGTGATTCTATTGATGTTGATTCTTATGAATTGTCTTGCAATGTATATCCCTGTGACCAAATTTATTACATGAGAAATAATATCCATTAAAAGGTCTTACCTCTTTACAATCTCTTTCCAAATGACCATGTTTGTTGCATGCATAACAAGTTCTGTTAACTTGTCTGAATTCCCTTTTTGGTGGTTCTATAGTATCTTCAACTTTCTTAGCTTCTGAAGATGCTTCAAGTGTTTTCTCTTTCTCTTGTGATGATCTGACTTCATCTTGTGTTGTATTGAATCCAAGGCCAGTAGTGTTCCCCTTTTTCCGTTGTGCATTGAGCCAGGATTGAATCAAATCTAAACTTCTGTGAAGTTTATCAATTTTATACTTTTCTTCTGTTAATTCTGATTCCAATTTCTTCTTTATGTTTTCCAATTCTATAACTTTCAAGTTTTCTTTTAAGATTTCTTCTTCCAATTTCTTTTTGACCATTTGTCCTAGATCACTTGTAGAACAATCTTTGAGATCTTTTCTAAGTCTTTTGATAAGTATTTGAGAGCCATAATTTTTCAATCTTAGTTCTTCATTTTCTTTCTTAGATCTGTTAAGATCTTCAAGAGCTACTTCAATATTCTTTTTTAGATGTTTTACTTTGGCTGAGTCCAAGATCTCCTCAAGTGGTTAAAATTTCTTTCAGAGGACCAGAGCTCTGACACCAATTGTTAGAAACACTGAGAGGGGGGGGGGGGGGNGCTGAATCAGTGTTTATCTTGTTAATTATATTTTAGCTAATTAAACATAAATCAAATGTGCATACAAAGAAACATAACACATGAACACATAACACAAGATATGATTATGGAGAACCTTGATCAGAGGAAAACTCCGGTGGGGATTAGTACCTACAAAATATTGTACTAGGTATAATGAACCTGTTAAAGTTCCTTTGCCCTGTTAGAAGCAGTCTTTACAAATTTGAGTACAATGACCTGGTTAAGGGTTAGACCCTGTTAGGAGTCTTTTACAAAAACCCTATTAGGGGTGGTGGCTCACTTCCTAGGCTCACTACCCAAATAATATGAAGGCTACAACCCTCTGAATGTTGATATGCACTATATCAAAAATGTACTATTGTAGTGACACTGTTGTCTGATCAATTTCGTGTATGCGTGGATTCTCTTACTCCTTCAAAGAGCTATATCATCTTCTGACTTCATTATACTATCCCTTTGTAACTTCTTCTTTCATAATTATTGACTTCACTTACACACTGTAACATAACAATACATTATATACTTATATCTCTACAAATGAATAGGCGCGACCCAAAACATAACACTTAGTCGGCCTCTTAACAAAATATACAACACTTTTGAACAAGTTGGCTCAAGCATGTTTAAAATAACATTAACTACATCATAACAAACTTATAACTAAAGGAACTTAGCCTTAGCATCACAAAATAATACATGCTGATCAAAATAGTAGTCGACTTATGTGCTCTGTATTCTGAACTGTTTCTTGGATTGCAGTGTACTAATCTATCTATATATTTTTCATACTGATGTTCTATACCTTATGTGTTTGGATATAGCATATACAGACACCATATAATATATATATCTAAGCATGCCTAATCTGGTGTGGTCTCTAACATGCACGCTGATGTGCTGATCACTATATTTTTCTGACTGCTCTGTATTATGTACTTAGTCATTTTATCTTCTAAGTTATCTGGGATAGAAACTTAGTATGACTTTGTTTCCATGATTGAAAACACAAAATAAGTCATGCTTCCTTATGAAGTCAACTTTCCAACAATTCAATCCAAGAGAGGTTGATCTAAGTGATTGACTTTTAATTGGTCAAAAGTGTGTTTGTTGGGGGAGAACCAGAAAAAACTTGGTAAATCCCCTTTTGATCAAAGATTAGGTGTGCACATCCATTTGTGAATGGGTTCATCTAATAAAAGTGAAAGAAATTTTATTTAAGTTTGTAATATATAGTGATTAAATGACTTTTCAAGCTTGGGTTAGGATTAAGTTGATGATTTCATTTAGGAACTTAGTTTAATTATGCAAAGGGGATTATTAGGGTTTTCTTATAAAATTAAGGTCTAGAAATGAATGCCTTATATTTTAGGATTTTTTAAGGCCAATTAATGAAATTAAGGGCCACAAGTTTACTAGACCCATTTTAGGTGATTACAGTCGATTTATATAAATCTCATCCACCAAATTCCATAGAGAAAATCTATATTGACGTCTAATTATTCTAGATGCAAATCTTCTATAGCCACAAGACTTAGAATAATTTGAATTGAATTCATCTTGAAAACAAGAGAAAGTATTTCATCAAAATTAGTACCTTTTTTTGTACAAAATATTTTACCCCAAGTCTAGCCTTATATTTTTTCTTTCCTCCACGTTCTTCTTTTAACCTATACTCCATTTGTTAGGAAATGATATTTTACCTCTAAGAAATTCAACTAACACAAAAGTTTAATTCTATATCAAGGAATCCATGTCCTCTTTTGTTACTTTCTCCCACTTTTTTTTGGTTTCAACTTGCATTGCTTCTGTAAACCTTTCTGGTTCACCTGAATCAGTCAATAATACATAATATAAAAAAGGAGAATATTATTTAGGAGGTCTACTTATCCTAGATGATCTTCTTTGTTGAGTTTGAGGAAATTATTGTTGTTGTGGTTATTCAATATGTTTTGGCATTGTTGGTACAATATTTACTCAGATTTCATTAAGAACCATGCATTCTCTATGTTCCTCTTCTTGCTTCTTTCCATGTATCTGATCCTTGCAAATAACCTTTTAAATTAATATGACATCTTTACTCTTAATCATTTTGTGATTATCAAAATCCCACAAATAATGACCAAAATCATTAAATTCATATCTAATGAAAGTACACTTCTTGGATTTTTCCTCAAGCTTTGATCGATTTTCTATACCAATATGGACAAATGCTTCACAACCAATTTTTTTAAGAAATGAGTAGATTACCATCTTTCCTATCTATGCCTCTTCTAGAATACCACCATCAAATAACTTGAAGGCCCTCTATTTATTAAGTAAAAAATATTATCCATAGCTTCTACCCAAGATTATAAGGGAAATCTTGCATGAAATCTCAAGCTCATTGCACACTCCATGATTGTTAAGTTCATCCTTTCAGAGACACCATTTTATTGTAGGGTTCTAGAAACTCTCTTTATTTTATCAATCACATGGTATGAAAAATAAATACCAAAGTCTCTTTTATAATATTTACCTCCATTATCTAATCTAAGACACTTCAACTTGTTTCTTGTCTCATTCTCAACAAAATATTTCTATTTCTTAAATATTTCAAATACATGACATTTTCTAGGAATAAAATAAGCCTAATTTTTCCTAGTTGTATCATCAACAAAAGTAACCTAATAATAAGATTCACCAAGATATTATGCTTGAGATAGTCACCATATATTTGAGTGTACAAACTCTAACTTTTCAGTCTTCCTTTCCTTCCAAACTCCACAGAATCCAACTCTTTTTTGTTTTCCATAAACATAGTTTTAGAAAAATCCAAATCAACTTGTTTCAAACCTGACAATAAATTCTTTGAATGGAGAAGATGTTGGAAATACAATAATGGGAAAGCAAGATACTGAGAGGGGGGGGTGGGGCTGAATTAGATCTTGAAATTTAATCACTTTAAAACAAACTGATCCACAAACATACATATATGAAATTGATCTAACATCTAGTAGCATCCATGACAGTAAATAAATAACACAATAGACATAATTTGGTGACCCAGAAACCCAAATAGGTAAAACTGGGTTAGGGATGACACCCACAAATTCTTCACTACTGCAGCAATAAAGTGTGCCTATTAGGGCTACAAAAGTTTGATCACTTCTGGTGATCTACCTAGTTAAAGGTCTTCCCAGTTAAGAGCTATAGATTATTACAATCTACCTTGTAAAAGGATTTCAACTTACAGTAAAGTAAGCACTCAGCTAAGAGATTTAGAAAGGTCTGTTAGAACCACTCTGTTAAGAGATTTCACCTGATACACTTGTTAGAATATCTTAAATACTTATCCTTTGATGTGCACTCTAATGTTGATAATTAATCTCCTCTTTACAATGCCTTCTCTGATCTTATAATCTGATATGTCTTACTCTGCTGCTCACTTCTCTTCCACTCTGCTAAATCTATGCTTCTTATCAAAAAAACCCTTCACACATCTCTCATGTATGTATGCACCTTCTCTCTGTGCTCTGTATCAATCTCTAAATTAGGGTAAGAAGCAATCTTATTATACTCTTCAAATCTTGTGAATAGATCTAGATCAATGATAAAAAATAAAAGGCTTATGCCTCCTAGGCATTCCAATTTACTGATTGGCTACATGCCATGTATTAGGAAAATAAAATTAAATACATGTTTATCCTGTTGAATGTATTAAATGCTCAAATACATCGGCCCAAAATAGTTGACCTAGGAATAATTGACGTTCCTAACATTCACATCAAAAATGTCTTTCTTGGCACTAATGACTCATGTTGCTCAGAATGGACTTGCTGGGTAGCTTGACATCTATGATCTGTTCTTCTCGGTAGCAAATTTTTGGGTAGCTCGGCCCATACTATTTAGCTCGGTTGCAGTGGTGGCTGACCAAAACTTCATAGATAAATGACTAAGTGTGGACACTAAATAATCAACAAAAACTTAGAGATTAACAATCCCCCCTTTGATATTTAGTAGCAAAAACACTTATCATTTTGTTTACATCCAAAAAACTTCTTAAGTACATACAGTACTGCCCCTTAGATTATACTTCATACTTAATAGATTATATATATATA
>MU226909.1:1597175-1622633 GCA_018584345.1 Thuja plicata
ACTGATAGCTGGAGGGGTTAAGTCGTACTTATCCAAAAACAATTTATGAAGTTGTAGAATCAATGCAAATGAAGTATCCCAACTATCTTTAACAAACTTCATAACTTCCAACTTAACTTCTAGCTCAACAGCTAGACTTACCAAAATTTCTATAGTAGAGAGATGAGAGTCTCTCTTTACCAATTCTCTTACAGCTCTAAGTTCTTTTTGAATAACCTCCAAATGAGGTATTAAATTAGCCTGAATCATAATCAATTTGGCCTTGATTCAGCCATCTTTAGCCATAAGATAGGCTAACCTCCTTTGTGTATGAGTTAACTTATTGAAATGAATGGAGCTAGAGCTAGAATCCATGCTCAGTGAACTTGCAGTTGACTTCATAGCTAGGTGCAATTTCTCAATTAACTGCTGATTTTCTTTTGTAAAGAATGATTCATCACATAGTCTCTTGTACAAAGAAAATACATTGTTTCCAACTTCTTCTAGAATTTCAATGAGAGAAGAAAGTTCAACCTATTTTGTAGCTATCTCTTCAAATATCTTTTATATTACTTTGTTCTTGAGCTTTCTCTCAGACCATTGCAATAGTTTGTCATTTACCTCAATATTATCATCAGTCACCTTTTGTACAATGTGAACTAGCTATTCTAGTATAGGTGTCTGATCATTTATATCATGCATTTCAAAATCTTTTACAAAAATATCTTTGATATCATCCAAAACTTGCTTGTGGTTTTGTTCTCTCCTCATTTCTTCCCGTCTCTTCTTCCTCTTTAAAAGTTCTTGAAGGGTCTAAATCTGCTTGTATGACAAACTCTTAAGATCCCATTTAGGAATCATAATGGCTTCATCTAAAGTGACATTTAGACCTAGTGACTTCTTATTATTTAGCTTCCTCCTTTTAGGCTCTAGTGAGATGTCATTAAGCTTAGTTTCAATGATATCCTTTCCATTTTCAGTAAGCAATTCAGTTGCTTCCTTCATCTTAATCAAGATTTCCTGCTAGTTAGGTACATTCCCCATTTTGGGTCCAGTGGGGGTAGATGAAGCAGAGTGTGGTAGGTTTACCAACACTTGTATAGCCTCTAGTTCTTTAGGCTTGTCTCCAGTTTCTTCCATTTTGGCTCTGTTGTCCAACAATGTCTAACAAACCTCTAAAATAGGTGGATTTTCAATATTTACCTCTTGATCTTTTGGCTTCTCTTTCTCGACTCCCTCCTCTTCATTTTTCTCTTCATCTTTGTCTTCATCGGCCTTAGTAGACTTGATAGGCAATTTGATAATTATGTCTGCTAGCTCATCCTAATCCTCAGCATCCACATTGCTATTATCATCTAGTGTAGTGTCAATGGGACTATCCATTGTTGAGTCTACAATTTTCTCTTCACCTATTTCTTTTGATGGTCCAGACCCTATTTTTTCTTGTTTAGTGGTGGTCTACTCAAAGGTTCATCTATTTTCTTTTCTTTTGGGACTGACAACCCAAAAATCTCTTTCCAAATTTGAGTGCTTTGTTGTACTACTCCTTCAATATCATTCTTCAAAATAACATAAGCTCTATGTTTAGGTACAAACTTTTTCTTACATTGTTTAACAATTTTTGCTTCTATTTCTTTGTCAAGTCTAGGATGACTCTAGACAAAGTTTCTTCCCTTATTTGCCTTTTAGTCATTAATGCAAATTCCCATTTACCAGACAAGAAATCATAAAGTTCTGTAGGGACACTATTCTATATCTCTATAGGTGTCAATTTGAATGTACTCATCATGTCTAATAGAGCTTCCTATATCTTGACCTTATTCTCTATACTTTTCTTTTCATATTTGACAAATTTAAATCTAGATAACCCAGTTGAACTTCTAATATTCTTGCATACCTTTTCAATCTCTGTAGGATGTTTGAATGATGTTGTAGGTATGTTGCTTGGCACATCAGTGTTTGTCTCTTCATCTTCTTCATCATTCAAGATCATTCTCCTTCTCCTTGTTCTTTTGGAAGGAATGCTCGACACAACCTTGGTTTTGACTTGTTTCTTCTTCCTTGAGCTACTCTCAGCAGCATTCTTCCTTGTGTATATAGATGTTTTCACCACAGGAGGTGAAATAGATGATGCCCTAGTCCTTGGTTTTTTTGCAGTAGGAAGGGTAGCCTGAGGTTTGACTTTACTTACTTTGGTTTCCTTGGAAACCATTGGCTACTTCCATTTCCCCTTAACAACTACATCTTCTTCTTCTTCTTCACTAGATATGTCCTCTCCTTGTCTAGTAGTTAAGCCTAGAGATGTGTCCTCTACTTCCTCATCACTTGCAATTCCAACCATCTTATTCAGATTCTTGACAATCTTTTTTCTCTTCCTTTCCATGGTGCCAGCCTTTAGGTTCATGGAAATTGTGGCCTTGGCTTCTTCATAATTACCAAAACATTTAATAGTATTGTCAATTTCCTCTACTGGTAAAGCTGTTATGGCTGCAGATGTTTCATCTATGTTTACTTCATGAGGTAATGGCCTTAAAAATGATACCCTAGGTACTACAGCCTGAACATAAGTGTAATCTGTGTCTACTAGAAAGAACACATCCTCATAATGTTTTTCAACTAATGAACTAGGAATTCTGCTTCTCAGTGTCATACTTTTCTTCAACTCCACAAAGTATGTTTCCATTATATTATCAAAATTATCACCTAATTGTTGAATCAGTACATTTATCTATTGGGTGATAGGTCTATTTGTTTTCCATACTATGTCTTCAAAGGTAGGAAAAGTCTTGTGAATATAGAAAAATATGCAGACAAGCAAGGATCCAAACTTACATACAAAATTATTCACTTTCCTGATTGATGCAAGGTTCTTGACAAGCTATGTTAGTTGTAGCTCAGCCAAGTCGTATGTGTGATCCTTCTTGATGATTTTCCATGCTTGGTCGATTGCAACGCAAGGCACACTTTCCAGTCGGCTTGACTGATAGAACTTGTGAGCTATAACCCTTATTGCAAAATCAAGTTCCAAGTCTTTGATGGTGGAAATTGTCATTCCCCTTTTATTCCAAATGGCTTTAGTGACCTTCTCTATGTCTTCTTTACTCTAGTATTTCATGGTCCTTTCCTATTGATAGTAGGGTAACCAATTACAGGATGTATGATATCCTTGGTAATTTTTACTGGTCCATTCTCCAACCAAATGCTCATATCATGTACCCTGTTAAGAAATTTTTTGATCCATTCAACCCTAAAATTTGTTGAATACTCTAGGGCTTGAGTTAACCCTCACTCAGCTAGATGATTATGTTCAGGTTTTAGGGCTCCATCTTTACATAATTTCTCGTAGGATTCCATCAGCTCGTGTTCTCCAACTTCATTGATTTTACACATGTAACATGCCCTAATGTTGTGTATCATAAGTACCTTCAAAGGGATCAAAGATAGGGCTCCAGTCAAATCACCCTTGATAGCATTCTCAGGAATGGCTCAAAAGTTGGGAGGTGCACAGGTGTTTCTCCTCACCAATTGAACTCCTCTCAATTCCTTCTCCATTTCCTTAGCTGGTGTAGATGAACTAGTAGCCATGATTTCAAGAGTAAATGGTTTCAAAGATGAAACAGAGTACCTTGGCAACTGTCGAAGTTCATACTTTTGTTAAATGGTCGATGACACGCTGTAGAATTCTTTGAAAATCTCTGCTAAAATCAAGCTTGCCAATGCTTCAACACTTCAAGAAATCGCAAATCACAAGGTGGAAAGAATTGTGAATGGTTCATTCCTTTATAGGCTTTGAGGGTCAGAAAGTAGGTTTGCAATAAATGTTTTGTCCATTGGAGTGAGTGCAAAAAAACTATCCTTGGCTGGCTCTAACAATCTCTTGGTCGTAACCCATTCTAGCTCGGCACACATGCCGACGAGCTTGGTCTTAGTAAAATACTAATGCTTGGCACCTCTAGTGTTTAAATGACTTTTCTCTGTACTTTGTCTTTAAAATATATCTTGATGCATCTTATCATATGCAGATATGGACTTTGGAACATTATATGTTAGGAACTGATGTAAGATATGAAATTTAAATACAGTTCGTTACATACTTCATTTTCCTAGATAGTGAGGATGTGATCACCTAATCCATTAGATTGGGTGACCTCAACTTTAGTAGCTTCACTGCTGCTCAGCTTTGTTTTCCTTACCCATGTCTAGTTTATGTGTTCTCTAATCTGGTCAACAGTAGGAGGAGGTACCCTTGTCTTGCTATCTCTCCTAGTATGACCAATTTTCAAAAAATTGTGACAAACTAAGCTTCCATTCATCCAACTCTTTGATTTTCCTATGAAATGTGTCCTTATGCAGTTTTCTGGAACATGTCCATAGTCACCACAATAATGAAAACTATACCATGTGTTGTAATCCCAATTATAAGTGTTACCTTTCCTTGGTACTTTTGCTTGTGTCTTTGATGTCCATTTATGTTTACCCTTAGATCTACAATCTTGTGCTCTATGTCCATATTTATTATAGTTATAACAGTTACCATTGAATCTATGTGTGGGAGGTGCATTTCTTGCCTTTGTCCTAAATTCACGTGCTTGATGTCCAAACTTTTTACAGTTAAAACAATAATCATTAAAGTTAGGTTTGGGATTGGACTTACCATTCATGCTTTGACAGATGTTTTCTGTGTGTCCATATTTTCCACAGTGGTGGCATGCAAGCTTATTTTTCTTTGTCTTTGTATTCCTCCTTTCACTAATCTTAGATGATTCTCCTTTCTTAGTAGATGTCTGTTGTTCAGTGTGGCCTACTACAGAAGAATCTTTTGATCTCCTTGAGGCTTCCATCAAGTTCTCAAAATGAGTTAAAGCTTCATTAGGTCCATTCAACCTTTCATTTAGTTCTTTCTTAGATCTCAATTCATCCTTCAATTGACTATTCTCAGATTTGAGATTCACAATTTCCATGTCTTTCCTACTGATCTCCTGATTCACAAGTAACAGTTGATTTTCCATATCAACCTGATTGATTGTCATCATTTGTACATCATGTGTTCTTTCATCAAGTCTGATAGTCAACATTATTTTGTCTTCTTCAACCATAGCTTTTTCATCTTCAACTTTCTTCTTTTGTTCCACTATCTCACATAGTCTTACTGTTTCTGTTTCTTGTTCTCTTTTCAGATTTTTGACTTCTTCACATAGTGCATTGTTCTTTTCTAGTAGATCTGCAATTGTTGCATCACTCTCAATAGAGTCTCCATTCTAAAATACATTAGTAGTGTCTTCTTCATGATAATGTGTATAATTCATTTGTTTGGCCAAATATTTCCTTGATATCAGGGACTTCTTTAATTCATGTCTTGCTGTCTCAAGTTGATGTAAAGCTAGGTAAATGTTAATCTTTTGATTCTCAATTACTTTACCAAATTTGTAAATCTCCATCTCAAGATCTGTACTGTCAAGCTGATTAAAACTTATTATGGGAGAACATGGCTCTGATACCAATTGTTGGAAATGCAATAATGGGAAAGAAAGATACTAAGGGGGGGGGGGGGGGGAATCAGATCTTGAACTTTAATCAATTTAAAACAAGCTGATCCACAAACATACATATATGAAATTGATCTAACATCTAGTAGCATCCATGACAATAAATAAATAACACAATACACAAAATTTGGTAACCCAGAAACCCAAATATGTAAAAATGGGGTGGGGATGACACCCATAAATTCTTCACTACTGTAGCAATAAAGTGTTCCTTGTAGGACTACAAAAGTTTGATCACTTCTGGTGATCTACCTGGTTAAAGGTCTACCCAGTTAAGAGCTCTAGATTATTACAATCTACCTTTTAAAAGGATTTCAACTTACAGTAAAGTAAGCACTCAACTAAGAGATTTAGAAAGGTCTATTAGAACCACTCTATTAAGAGATTTCACTTGATACACTTGTTAGAATGTCTCAAATACCGATCCTTTAATGTGCACTCTGATGTTGATAACATATCTCCTCTTTACAATGCCTTCTCTGATCTTATAATCTGATATGTCTTAATCTGCTACTCACTTCTCTTCCACTCTGCTAGATTTATGCTTCTTGTCAAAACAACCCTTCACACATCTCTCATGTATGTATTTACCTTCTCTCTGTGCTCTGTATCACTCTCTAAATTAGGGTAAGAAGCAATCTTATTATACTCTTTGAATCTAGCAAATAGATCTAGATCAACGATAAAAAATAAAAGGATTATGCCTCCTAGGCATTCCAATTTATTGATTGGCTACATGCCACATATTAGGATCAAAAAATTAAATGCATATTTATCATGTTGAAAGTATTAAATTCTAAACTACGTCAGCCAAAAATAGTTTACCTAGGAGTAACTGACATTCCTAACATTCACATCAAAACTATCTTGCTCAGAACTAATGACTCTTATTGCTTGGCACGGACTTGCCAGGTAGCTCCGCATCTATGATATGATCTGCTCGGTAGTGACTTGCCGGGTAGCTCGGCCTATACTATTTAGCTTGGTCGTAGTGGTGGCCAACCAAAACCACCTAGATAAATGAGTAAGTGTGGACACTAAATAATCAACAAAAACTTAGAGATTAACAGAAGCTTCATCCACTTCTCACTCATGTGCTCAAGTTGATTGTTCCATAGAGTTGTATTTGTTCCTATGAAAGCTAGGGAAATAGAATAATCAGTATTACTAGTAGATAAATGCAATTTACCTACCTTTTCCCCTTTTCTATTATCAATGAACCTTTGGTAACCTTCCATGAATTGTCTTTGAATATGACTATGCAACCTTCACTTCCCAGTTGTCTTATGGATATTAAATTTCTTCTTAAATTGGGAACATGTCTCACCTCTTTCAATAACCATTGGTTTCCATTTGGTATGTTTTCCTTACTAATAATTTTAAATGGTTCATCATCACCTAAATAAACCTGACAAAAATCACCTGTAACATAGTCTATAAAATATTTTTAGGGGGCGTGGCATGAAAAGAAGCCCTTAATTCTAACACCCGATAATCAATAATATTATCCAAAGAAAGAATCAAATCATCTTGTAACACACCACCAACTACATTTTCTTCCTTTTTATTTTCTTTTTTTCCATTTTGAGATGAATAATCTTTCTTTAGATGTAGTTTCTTTCCATAATTTTAGCACTCTAAATTTACCCTAGATTTGGATCTACCCTTTTTGGATTTCCCATGATTGCCTAGGCTCTTTCTTCTTTCCTTCTATCATCCTCTATTCTCAATAGTCAAAGCATTACTTGATGTCTCACCTATTCTTTTGGTCACATTTTCTCACCAAGGACAACACCAAAATCATCATCAAACTTTAAAATGTTTGAGATGGAGACAAAAATACTTACAAGAATGACCAAGCCAGTCCAAATTTTAGGCAGTGAACATAAAATGAAGAGAGCCCTAACCTCATCATTAAAATTTACTTTTATAGAAATTAGCTGACTAGTAACCATGTTAAACTCATTCAAATGATCACTAAATAACCCACCTTCTTCCATTTTCATGTTAAGTAAATATTTCATAAGAAGTAGCTTATTTGAGGCAAAGTGTTTCTCATAAAATTTGTCTAATGCCTTCATTAGACTCTCCATTTTTCTATAATTAAATCCATGAAAATGTCAGGCACAACCATTTATTTTCTAGTGCCTTCCTATCAAGAAATTCATATTTTTCATTAGACATAGTCACCGCCTTCTTTTCTTTTCCACCCAATGGTAAGTAAAGATCCTTCTGATATAGATAATCTTTCATTTTCACCTTCCATAGATAATTATTTTGGCCATTGAACTTATCAACCTTAAACCTGCCTTCCTTTGCCATTTCTCCCACTCAAATCTAATATTTCTTGCCAAATCATTGAAATATACATTTCTCTAATACCAGTTGTTAGGGTTTTGGCATATATGAGCAATAAATAATATTAAGACAAAGCAAAAATAAGAGAAGACAAAAATTCAATAACACAAGGATTTAACATGGTTCACCCAATATGGGCTACATCCACAAGAGAAACAACCATCCACTTATTTAAATATCCAATGAAGATAAAATTATAATCTGATAATTGTTCATCATACAATCGCTTATTTATCAAGTATTTTTGAGTTAGTTTACAAGGTTAGTTAACAAAACAAACCCTAACCTTAATTGTTTTTCCTAAAACCCAATGAGGATACATGATGAGTGTACAATACTTTCCTGATTAGTCACCACATAGCAACAATATCATAATTTTTTATTTTTTAAAGTGTGACTACAAATTACTAAATCAAGAATATAATCTTTGTTACTCAATTCATCTAGAAAGGTATGCAATACAATTGAAAAATATCATCCTCATAGATATAGTTAAATAATGAGACATGTCTTATATTATAGCACTAAATTAAGATAATGTCTAGTAGTTTATATTAAAAATGGACAAATAGAAGTGTAAAAATAAAGAAGATTTCCATAAACAAAATAAATTATTCATAAGTGAAGAATAAAAATGATATCATGTAGCAATGAAATAGGATAAGGAGATCCATTATACATTTTTCATATGGAGATAGATGTATATCATTCATGGGTAGCTTGAAATTGAGAGACCATATCTTAGACATTGATATAAACCAAATAATATGAATTATACATAAATAAAAAGGTACCTTGATCATATTCTTACATCTTTTATACAAAAGAACTATATGGTGATTTATCACACAAAAGAGAAAATATCACCACATTAAAAATTGTTCATATTGAGGTAGACATACCATTCATGGGTAGCTTCAAATTGAGAGACCATATTTTAGATATTGATATAAACCAAATAATATGAATTATACATAAATAAAAAGGTACCTTGATCATATTCTTACATCTTTTATACAAAATAACTATATGATGATTGTGTGTAAGCAAATACACCTTCATGAAATGAATATTAGAGAAAACAACTCTATGGAAAGATAAAACAAAGTTAATCTAAGAATTGAAGCTAAATCTATATCATCTCATGGTTCTCTATCCAAGCTTTGTTAAGAGAGCTCTCAGGCTTGATCTCTCTCAAGGACAATCCTAGAATGAGATATGTATTAAATGTAATGCTCAAATCTAGCTAGAATGCTTAAAAATGCTTAGTAATACTCCAAGATCATGAAAGAAATTAGCAAATTCTCCTAAACATGATACTAAAATGATATGCAAATGCTAAAAACTCTCTCAAATCTCTCAAATGCTCCTCAATATTCTCTCAATATTGCTTTCAATATGTCTATAATAAGGATGCTTTTGCTCTTGAATTCTTGGATCCCAAACACAAAGGAAATGGCTTGTATTTATAGCATTTTCCCAAGGGTAGGGGGTAGAGTGAGTTGATGATGATCAAAGCTTGGTTAAGTCAAAAGCTTTGAGGTGTTTTCAAATGGAGGGAAAGTTTGTTGATCTCAAAGATATTAGGAATTAAATAATTCTATCTTTTAATTAAATTAACCATGGAAGGGTGATTGGGTTGGATTTGATCCCTTTTGATTTGATTTATACAATTGAAAAATAAATTGCATAATTTGATTAATCCCTTTAGGCTTGAATTTAATTAATTGATTTCATGATTTAATTGATCTTTTAAATTGATTTGAATTTTGTCCATTTTATTTGCATTGATTAATGTCCATTTGATGATATTTTGAAGCATTTGGCTGAGATTTGTAATTTGACATGTTTGAGGTACACTTGGTCAATTTTAGGTGTCTACAAATGCCCCTCTTTGAATTGATGTGCAGAGCACATTGATTCAAAGAAAGATTGATTGTCCTGATCATTGAGTTGATACTGATGAGCTGATATGAAAATCTGATATGAAATACCGATATCAAACCTTGATATGATACACTGATGTAGAACCTTGATATGAAATCTGACATGAAACTTGATATGGAACTGTCGATATGAAACTATCGATATGAAAATCTGATATGAAACTTGATATGGAATCCGATATGAAACTTGATATGAAACCCGATATGGAACCCTGATATGAAAATCTGATATGGAACTCGATATGGAATCCAGCTGATAAAGTTTGAAATTTTAATGCCCCAAATTGGGTATGAAACTGATGCATAATCCTTTCTTGATGATATGATGATGCCCCCTCGGAAATGGAATCATCTTGATCAAAAGGTAAAAGATTTTTGATGAAGAAAGTGCATAACATAGATCAAAGATGATAACATTTCTCATAAATGATGATGTGAAAAGATGTCGAACAAATGCCCCAGTGAGAAAAATAGGAAAATTAGGGTTGACTGGGTCAAAAAATCTCAAAAAATAGCTTAAATAGGTTGAAAAACCTAAATTTACTATTCATTTTCACTTTTTACTATCGAGATTTTGCTCTAAGCCTCTGACGATTCATAGCGATGGTGGTCCCAATCCGAGAGCACAAATTTGAGCGAGCACGTCGATATCAGAGACCACCTAATTACGGACCTCCAATGAGTGGTTTGAATCATCTTAGTGCATTTATTGCTTAGAAAAATTGCATTTATTACATCTTTTAATCATTTTTAGAAAAAAATTAGCCAAATTCTATGTAGGATAGTTTAAGTGCCACGTAGGCCTGTTAAAATCCACATCCACACTGTGAAAAGCCGTGTACATGCAATTCTTAGCTTCGTAGGAGCTAGGTCAAAATTGCATTCCAAATTATGAAATACGCCACTTAAAAAGACCATTTTTTAAGAGCCGTGTGTAATGACTGAAAAGCCATGTAGGCTGATAAAAAGCCACCTAAAATTTAAAGCACCGCCTTCACATGGTAAAGAGCCGCATTCAAATAATTTAAAGCCACTTAGCTTTAAAAGCTGCATACACTTAGTTAAGTGTCGCCTACCAGAAAGATGAAAGATGAACTCAGTTTGATTGATCATCCAAATGACTAAAGTAGATTCCAAGCTAGAAAATGTTCATCCAGAATGTCACCTAGTGTTTAGGATGTTTAGAAAAGTCATAATGATGAATGTTTGATAGGTCAATCAGATATGATTAAAAATGATTACAAATTGTCCTTGTGTCTCACGATTTAGAGGTTAGAAGCAATAAGTTGATACACTCAAGTTTAGAGCAAAGATAGATTTAATTTGTTGTGATTGACTTAGAATGGTTCATCAAGAGAAAAACTAACATGATGCACTTTGTTTCAAAATGTAGGATCATTACCGCAAGTTGCGGGTGTGAGCAGTCACGTTATGACTTTTTGATTTGGTAGATGAGCTCACGCCACCTGAGAGGTGTACCATTGAGATGTGTGGTCTTAGTTTCCTTTTGGATCTCCCTCAGTTTTAGCTGACCCGAGGTTTATTAATAGCTATGGCAGAGAGATGGCACTCTGACCATAATACCTTCCACCTACCTCTCGGTGAGATGATGATTACGCTAGAGGATGTATATAGATTGTTGAGGATCCCAACTCATGGAGAGCGGGTGTATTATGATTCAGTTTATGATAGCAGTGTATGCAGATGGGAGTTTGGAGATAACACCATAGCAGATGATTGTATCACTTGGGCACAGTTTGCCTCATTCCCTACCCTACTAGCATTATTAGGAGTTGTGATTGGAGGACTGCTGTTTCCAGATAGGTGAGGACTTGGTTTTGTGGCTATATGGGGCCAGATCATAGAGGATTTGATTATTCATCCATGCAGGATGGATTAGGGTTCTTGTTTGCTAGCATAGTTATACCATGATTTGCATGAGATTGTATATAAGCGTAGCGCAATAAATTCTGCAGGTGCAGTTTTATTATAGTTATGGACATGGGAGCATATCCCTATCACTAGGCCAGTGTCAACGCGAGTTCAAGCTCGGGGATACCCATATGTATTTTTATATGATGGCATGATTGTCCAGCATCATCTGGGCAAGGTGGATTATTAGAGATGCATGATCGCTGATATTGATCAGGTGGTGTGGAGACCATACTTGTAGTGTGAGATGTGGAGAGTGGATGATGATGAGTTACCATACATGTTTTCTCCTCGATGGATGATAGGCCGGTCACCATTGATCATTGAGAGATTTTTCTTCAGGAGAGTTCTCTGATAGTATAGCCAAGTATAGGACATGTCATAGGGTATGGTGTTATATGCCAGGGTATAGGAAGAGAGATTGATGTGGGGTGCATAGGTTGATTACTAGTCATCTTGTCTTCAGATAAATCAGTTGGGATATGGAGTTTGGGACTTCTTACCACAGGTTGCTGATGTAGGGATGTCTGCAGAGTATAGAGAGTGGTTTATGTGACATCGACTTATGAGGTTCACAGATCCAACATAGGCTATCCCAGATGTTGATGAGCTTTTTGAGGATGATGGGGATGGAGATGATGGTGATGATGGCAGTAGACCACGCTAGTGCAGAGTGTAGAGACCACCTAGAGCACCATGGGTTAAGAGAGCGGCAGGGCCACAGATGAGAGGAGGCCATGCGAGAGGTCAAGGTAGGGGTTTTAGACAGCCAAGGTAGAGATTGGTAGGTGCACAGGTACCACAGGTGCAGGCTCCTTTGAGAGTAGATGCAGATTGGGCTAGATGGAGGCACAAACATGTCCAAGATGTGAGAAAAGTTCTGGTATAGGGACAGATACCTCAGGTGGATCCACAGGTTAGCTCAGCATAGGCTATTCCATAGGTATCATTAGCATTGTAGGAACCACAGGTTCCACCAGCATCATAGGCTCCAGTATCAGATGATATAGTCTGAGATGTGTGGGGATTATAGGCTGGTATGACGATAGTTACAGCCAGATTGGATCAGGTTACTACTATGCTGCAGTAGTTTTTGGCTACTCTAGCTCAGCTACCGACCAGTGCAAGCACTAGTCAGGCACCTCTTGGTACATAGGATAAAGCAGATGATAGAGGTCTTGATGGCGTAGGTGGGTCAGGTACAGGTCTTGATAGATCAGGTGCCCCTACTGGGTTATGAGACAGATATACACCCAAGATGTGTATCATATGTATTTCTATTTTGATTAGGACTGATGATATACCATTGATGTATTTGATTATTGATGTACCTTTTGATGTACTGATTATGCTATAGAAATTTGACAATGGACATTTTATCTGATGATGATCTTTGATTTTTCCTTGGATGATGTTATGAGATTTCCTTTTATGCAGATCTATATGTTTCTATGATGCATTTATTTCTATTGTGCAATGGATGCAAATGTCTTAGAGTAGGACATAGATAAGTGGATGCAATTGATGTGAATGCAATTTACCTCTATATGTTTTTTATTTTAACAATGTATGGATTTATGTAATGCAATGAATGCAATACTTAGTGCTTATGATAAATGAAATGCATCTATCTTTTTGTGTTTTTTAATGTATGCAATTTAATTTATGAGATGCAGTTCTAAATGATGAGATGGATAATGATTAATGAATAATGACTATTTATTTATTTGATTTTATGAATGTATAATGAGTAATGATTAATGATTATGAATGCAAAGGATAATCTCAGTTTTGAATGAATTGAAACCCACAAGATTTGATGAAATGTGATCAACCCTTTGTCTACCCCCTTGAACTTGGAAAATTTGCTAGAAAGTCAAGTGATTTGAGAACTAAGCATTTTGAGAACGTAAGCTAAAGAGAAAAATGCAATTAATCTAACATGAATGCAACTTAAATCTAACATGCAATGCAAATTTAATCTAACATGCAATGCAATTTAATCTAACATGCAATGCAATGCAACTAATTGTCCTTGAGAAACTAAGATATATTTTCATCATAGAGTGTTGTGGAAATAGGAGTCCATACAATCCTTACTGGTGCCACTACAACCATAAGAATATAAATATGAATTTCCCGTGTGTGGTAACCCTTTCTACAAAACCAAGTACAACCCTCACTAGTTGGATGACCAACTATGGGAGTATGAATATTGGTTTAATCAGATTCAATGTTGCAAGTGGATGTTGGTATTACGATATGGAAAATCAAAATAACCAAGATATCCTTTTGCATAAACAAACAAAGGTTAACCCTTAATCTTATATGAATGTCCTCTATGGTTCTTTAATGACCATGTCATTAGACTAATTCACACAAGTTAAAGAATCTTCCTCAAAATAGTCACTCAGAAACTCAAGAAAACATCATGTCTCTTATCATTGCCAATCTAGTCGAAACATCATGGATTAGCTAAAAAGACATGACTCAAAAATTTAATGAAAAACTCACCAAAATTCCAAGTGTTTGTGAAATGTATCAAGATTTTAAAATAATAATTCCATACAATCTGATCTTTTAAAGTGTGTCAAATTTTTAATCCTGATAAAATAAGTGAAATGATAGTTTAAGGATCATGTTTGTGCGATCAAACTGCGTAGGGTTGAACAATGATAGTCATCAAAGGTTCAAAAATGTGTCTCTCTTCTGAATCTAAAAATTTGTTTCTAACATGTGATCGAAATGTTGCACTATTGAATCCAGTTGGTATCAAACTCTATGATGTTTTTCCCCCAAGTGATAAATTTGACCAATGTGATACTTAGGACAAATGAACCTGGCATGCAAAAAAACAAATCTTTGAGACTCTTGCTAGGGCAATGCACAAATGATGGATGCAATGAGGATATGGACAAGTGAGATGATGAAATGCAATATGTACAAATGCAACTAGGAAACACCTAAGGGACAAAAGGCGCCTGTGTCTAGGTTTTCACCTCTTGGGATTATTGCTCTTTTTCTCTTTTTTGATTTTTTTACTACCAAGGTGCCTATTGCTAGGTTTTCACCAAGGCAATTTTTTCTCTTTTTAAAATGTTTTTGGCTTTTTGATTTTTCAACTTTTTTGGTATTTTTGAATTTTCTGATTTTTTTCGTATTTTTGAATTTTCTCATGTACAAGGGTGATGCTTGACTCATATGATACTCTTCAACTTATACTCTTTATTCGGATACTCTTTCCTCTGAATCGGGTGTGGATCCTCTTAAGATGAATGCTATTAATAGGTTCTAGCAATTCATCACCATCATAATCATCTAATTTGTAGGTCCCCATTCCAAATGAAGAAATGATGACAAAAGGACCAAGCCAATTTGTTTCCCACTTTCCTTTCTTTTCTCTATCAGCCTGATTTTTAGGATTTTCTCTCAACACTAGATCTCCTATTTGAAAGTTTCTTGGCTTGATATGTTTGTTATAGTTCCTAGAAATTCAATTCTGATACACTTTCAAATGATCATAAGCTTGAGTCTGATGTTCCTCCAACAATTCTAATTGTTGAAGGCAGGCCACTCTATAATCCTCATCTGTTATTAATCCATGCAATGAAACTCTGAGGGATGGTATTTCAACTTCTAAAGGGAGAACAGCTTTGGCCCCATAAACTAAAGAAAAAGGTGAAGCTCCTATCGGGGTTCGAATACTAGTCCTATAGGCCCATAATGCTGGATTGATTTGAAGATGCCAATCCTTTGCTGATTTTCCAACTGATCTCTTGAGAATTTTAAGGATGTTCTTGTTGGTTGCTTCTTCTTGTCCATTACCTTGGGGATATTAAATGGATGAAGAGTGATGTGTAATGTGGAATGTGTCACAAATTTCATCAATATCTTTGTTCTTAAACTATTTTCTATTATCCATGATGATACCATGAGGAATTCCATATCTACAAATGATATTATTTAGGATAAACATGGAAATTTGTTTTCCTGTTGCAGTTGATAAAGGAATAGCTTCAACCCATTTTGTAAAGTATTATGTTGCTTTGATTATATACTTGTGTCCATTTGAAGAAGAAGGATAAATCATGCCAATCAGGTCAAAACCCCATTGATAGAATGTCCATGGTGTGACAAAAGAATTTAATTCTTGTGCTGGTGCATGAATCAAGTTTCCATGATATTGACATTTCTTGAAAACTTTAACATATTGACAAGCGTCTCTTTCTAAGGTTTTCCAAAAGTACCCCATACGTAAGAGTTTCTTAGCTAGGTTTAAACCATTTGAATGTGACCCACAAATCCCCTTGTGGACATCTTTTAAAGCTAATTTTGATTCCTCTTTCTCTAGACATCTAAGGAGTGTTCCGTCAAGACCTTTACAATATAATGTGTCAGATTGGATAGTATAATGGGTTTCTTGTCTTATGAAGTTTTGATTTTGAGCATGGGTTTGGTCCATAGGTAAGGTTTGATTTTTGAGGTAAGCATAGATAGGTCCATACCATAGAGAGTCATGTCCATGTAAAAGGGAAACAATTTGGGTTTCAGGTAGGTCAAATGTTGGTTTCACCAATTCTTCCACCAAGAACTTGAATACTTTTCATTTTGATTGGGTAGCTGAAGTAAAGATGCCAAAGTGGGCATTGCATTGGCTGCTCTATTCTTATCTCTTGGAATTTGTACAAAAGTGATCAAGGCAAAGTACTTCTTCCAGCTGTCCACTAAGTTCTTGTATGATAACAACTTTTCATCCTTAGTATTATATTCATCATTAACTTGATTAATGACTAATTGAGAGTCCCCATAGACTTGTAATTTTTTGACATTCCATTCTAAAGCTATCTTGATGCTGATGACCAAAGCTTCATACTCTGCTATGTTATTGGTGTAAGGGAATAATAACTTGTAAGATTTTTAGATTGTGTAACCTTGTGGTGTAATCAAAAGAATACCTGCTCCACTGCCATTTTGGGTATATGATCCATCAAAGTATAAAGTCCATGTTTTAGCTTAAATATTCACAATAGTAGAATCTGGGAATTCCACTTGTATAGGATGTGTAGAATCTTGAGGATATTCAGCCAATTGATTGGCTATCACTTGACCTTTGATTGCTTTGCTATCAACATATTCAATGTTGAATTCACTAAGTACCATGACCCATTTTGCAATCCTTCCAGTTAAAGCTATTTTTCTGAGTAAGTGTTTCAAGGGATCAATTTTAGCTATGAGTTTCACCTTATGTAACAACATATAGTGTCTTACCTTTTGAGAGGAAAATACCACTGCTAGGCAAGCCCTTTCCATGAAACTATAATTTAACTCATATTTGATCAAGGTTCTACTCAAATAGTAGATAGCTCTTTCTTTCCCTTCCTCATCTTCTTGTGCCAATAAGACTCCTAAAGATTTCTTTGTTGCTGAAATGTAGAGTAATAAAGGTTTCCCTTGAATTGGTGACATTAAGATAGGAGGATTCATCAAGTATGTTTTCAACAATAAAAAGGCTTTTTCACACTCCTCATCCCATGTGAAGATGGTGTCTTTATGTAATAATCTGGTGAATGAATGACATTTTTATGCCAATTGAGAAATAAATCTTCTTATAGATTGAATTCTTCCTTGAAGGGACCTCATTTGAATAATGTTCTTTGGAATGTCCATGTCCATTATTTCTTGTACTTTTTTAGAATCAACTCTAATGCCTTTTGCTGAAACAATGTATCCTAGGAGTTTTCTAGATTGTACCCCAAAAGAACATTTCTTTGGGTTATGTCTCACCTTGAAATTCTCTAGCCTTGTAAAGATCTTGTCTAGTATGGATAAATGATCCTTTCTTTTATGTGACTTAGCTAAAATGTCATCCACATAATATTCCATAAAGGTGTGCATCATGTCATGGAAAATGGTAGTCATAGCTCTTTGATAAGTGGCTCTGACATTTTTAAGACTAAAGGGCATTACATTCCAACAAAAATTACCCCATGGATAGGAAAAAGTTGTCTTCTCTTGATCTTTAGGTGCTATGCAAATTTGGTTATATCCACTGAATCCATCCATAAGTGAAAGCATAGAATGACCTACTATGAGGTCCACAATAGCATTAATGCTAGGTAAAGGAAAGTCATCTTTTGGACAAGCAAGGTTTAAATCTTTGAAATCTGTACAAACTCTTATTGTTTATCATGTTTGGTAATGGGTACAATATTGGATATCCATTTGGCATATGTTATTACTCTTATAAATCCTACTTTGAGAAATTTCTCCAATTTAGCTTTGACTAATAAGGCTATATGTGGATGCATTTTCCGCAACTTCTTCTTTACGGGCTTAACCCCTGATTTCACATTTAAGTGATGCATTATGAAACTTGGATCTAATCCTGGCATGTCGGCATATGACCATGCAAATTTTATTTGTTTTTCTTGAAAGAATGCAATGAACTCTTCTCTTTCCAAAGGACTCAAAGATGCTGCTAAATGAATGAAATTAGGATATTTTTCTGTGCCAATGTTGACCTTTTCTATAAGTTCAATAAGTATATGTGACCTCTCATCTTCGTGAGCTGGAAAGGTGTCCAACATTTCTCCCTTAGGTACCACAGTTGGGTTTTCACCTTCGAAAACATCCTTTATTTATACTTTTTTTTGGGTCTAGTACTGCCACATGGTGGTTTTCACCACTAGACCTTCTCATTTTTTTGTATATTTTTTCTTCATTTTTTGGATTAAAAGGTTGAACACCTATCCCTATCTTCATGTCTAGAATGAATTCATTGGTGGAAGAATTGGGTTCAACCACATTGAGGTATAAGGCCATTGAATTGTCATTAGGGAAGTAGAGTAAGTCATTTGACTCAGATAGATCCCAATCAATAAGTTCACGATGTATTAGGGACAAATAATTATTGAATGAGTTCTCATTTGAAGGAGTTAAGGACGTGACTTCATTAGATGGATTGTACATTGTGTCATCAAGGTATATGACATGTGCCTCTTCTAGATGGTCCATGGAAGAGGGATCGAAATCCTCTTCATCAGAATCCTCTAAGGTTTCCATGGGAAAGAAAGAATGTCGATTAAACACTAGGGTAGAATCTCCCACCCATGAAGGTACCCAAGGTTCACCTACCCATTGAGTAAAAAGAGGTGCTTGTTCTATATTAACTTTTTGAGGTTCACTTGCTATTTGAGTTGAATTCAAAACTTGAGCCGTATGTTCTTCATTCTCAACTTGAGGAGGAATTGCATAAGTGTGAATGGTATCAACCTCTATGTCTTGACAAGATTCTTCAGACAAGGAATCCCACTCATAGTCTCTAGATCATCTTTTCTTTTAGAACCTACCATATGGATATGTGTATGGAAATCATGCATGGGACTTGAACTTTCTCCTTTATGTTGAAAACCTATGCCGGCTTTCTCTTCTTTGGCTCTCCAAATGGGTTCAATAGGTTCTAAAAATCCTCTATGTCAAACTCCTAAGGGTCCTCTTCCCTTATACCCCATTTTCTTCATGATATCAAATCCTTTTCCATATTGATCAATTTGGATATCAATATGTTGTACCCTTTCATTTGGATTAGTTGAATTATCATCTTCTTTATAGAGCCATTGTAATACCTCATCATCTTCTTTGTCCATTTCTTGTTTGTCACATTCCCTCACAAAATCGGAATTTTACTTATGAGGTTGATGATATTTGGATGGTTTCCCATGTGTTCTTGGAGATGTAGGTAAATCAAAGAGGGAAACATAATATTCCCCTACTCCTTTTGAGTTAATCTTACATTGTTTTTCAAATTGATGCATGAGGTCCTTCATCTTGTCATAGTGATCCTGGTTAATTTGATCTCTTTCTTCCTTCGTGGGTTTAGAAGATTCTAATCTTAATGTTGAATTCTGATCTAAAGTATCCTTTGAATTTGAACCCTCGTAACTCATCTTTTCTTTCCCTTAGTTGATGTAGTTGAGTTAGTTTGAATAGGGTTAGGAGGAGATATGACATTAGATGTTTGTCCTAGCTTTTCCTCTTTGGCTTCTTCCATGATAATATCAAGAATAACTCTTTCCCTATTGTGAGGAATATAGAATTCATGACTTGGCTTCAAAGCATTACAATATTGGAATGGGTTTGAATCTCCTCCAATTGTGATCTCCTCCACTAGGTATGGAAATTTCATACATTGGTGATATGTAGAAGGTATCGCTTGCATCTCGTGTATCCAAGGCCTTCCTAGTAGGATGTTGTAGGTCAATTTCATGTTAAGGACCTGACATATATTATCCTTTTTTATATGTCCCACTTGAATTGGTAGAACAATCATACCCTTTGAAGATATTTCCTCTTCATCATAAGCCTTAATAGTTATTTTCTTTTTTGGATCAATGGAAGAATCGGATAAACCTAATGACTTGACAAGGTTTAAAGTGCAAATATTTAGACCAGCCCCACCATATATGAGAACTCTCTTAACCCTATGTCTTTGGATTAATACCTCTATATGCAAGGGTAAGTTTTGAGGATGTGTGATAGACATGTCATCTTGTTTCGAAAAGGAAAGTCAATGAGGAGCTATGAGATGTCCTACCATGTTCTGAAATTTTTATTCCTCCAAGTTTATAGGAACCGTGGTCTCACATAAGGTCTTTTCCAAAATCTCTTTGTGATTAGGAGATAGTTTTAACAATTCCAAAATTGATATTTGGGTGGGATTCTTTTGCAATTGATCCACCAAACTATAAGGCTTTGTGGTGGGTGGTTTTTGTTTAGCCACAATAGTTGGTGCTTTAGGACCAATGGTAATAGGAGTAACTCCTTGTAAGGTAACCTTTGAGGCTTGCCCCCTTGTGATGGAATTATCAGATCTTTTAATAGGTTGGTCTTTAATCACAACAACATTGATGGTATTGTCATAAGTATGGGCAAAGTTGACATTATGACCACTTTTTACATTGTTTGCATTATTTCCTCTAGTGTTGGAATTAGAAGATTCTCCCTTTTCATGCTTATAGAAAGGAGTTTTAAAGGCTATGTGATCTTCATTATTTTTAGGTCCATCCACCTTGATCACACCATTTTCTATGAGATCTTGTACCACATGTTTGAGATGCAAGCAATCGTTGGTCTTATGTTCCCTATTTTGATGATAGTCACAATGATTGTTCTCATTCCACCAATGTGGCATGATATGTGGTTCGTAGGGTTGGGCCTTTGGTAGATCAATAAGCTTATTAGAAACAAGTGTCCTCAATGCATTTTCCAATGGTTCACCCAAAGTAGTGAAGGTCCTTTTGGGTGTAGGTGCAAAGAACGGTTTAGGCTTAGAGGCCCCTTGGTTATTCCCAAAGTTGTTATTAGTGTTATTGTTGAAGGGTACCTTAGGAGTTTGATCCATGTTATTAGCTTGAACAAAGTTTTGAGTGAGGTTAAAAGGGGTAGCTTTTAAAGTATTATCGTCCACCACTCCATCATTAACCACTCCTTTATTGTTGTTGTTATTCCTTGTCCAATATCAACTATTGTTGTTGTTGGTGTTGTTATTTTTATTTTGATTAGTGTTAGAGCTATTGGTGTTGTTATTTCTGTTATCTTTGTAGAGTTTGATTTCTCCACTTTTCACCAATACCTCTTCTATTGTCACCCCATTCTCAATTAGGTCTTGGAATGATCTAGGGAACTACAACCTTAGTCGATAGTTCATTTCAGGATTCAAGCTATTCACAAAGATATCCATCTTTTTCCTTTTTAGGTACACTTTGAGGGTATCTAGCAAATACTACCCTCCATCATTGTAGGAAATGTAGGAACCCCTCACCATCTCTTTGTTTGGTGTTGCATAGATTGAGCATTGTAACCTCATGTTTGATGTTATAAGAGTTGTGGGTTACAAATTTAGAGGCTAATTCTTCAAAGGTCCTAATACCAGAGGGTAATTTTGAAAACCATTCCATTGCCATGCCTCCCAAACTTCTAGGGAATAACCTCATAAGGTAAGTTGTGTCATGCATGAACTCTAGAATTAGGGCACAAAATTCCCTCAAGTGATCTTGGGGATTGGACGTCCCTTCATATTTATCATATTTAAGATAAATAGCATTTATTGGAAATGGTATCATGACTAAGGAATTGTCAAAAGGAAGAGGACTCAAGGCTTCAATAGAGAAAGGTTTAGGATCCCTGCCTTGTTTCAATGTGTCCAATTGTAGTTGAAAAGTTGGAATTGTTTGTTCATGATATCAATGGGGTTAGCCTCTACTTCTTCTTTCTTAAGTTTGGCAACATCATAATCATGTGGAAGCTTAAGACCCATTTGTGCTAGGTCTAGGAAGTATTTTTCCTTATCCTTTTCCAATACTTTGTCCACAAGTTTCATGAAAAAAGGGCTTTGCATAGCCTTGGTAACCTATTCATCGGTTAGCTCTTCTTCATTAGGGTCCAAATTGCCCCCGTTGTTGGTGTTATTCATCCCTTGGTTGTTAAGGTCCATGTTTGTTCCTCCACTGATATTGGTGTTGGATCCTTGGTTGTTAGGATCAACATTTGTTTGTTTGGTTACATCCTTGTTCACATGGTTAATCTAATCAAGATGTATATGACCGAATAGAAAAGACATCATCAGTTCTCTTTCTTTGATATTTTCATGCACAGGGTTTGCCGAGAAGGGATCATTTGGGAAGGGTCACTCTTGTCTCAAATAGGACCCGTCTGGTTGTAAGGTAGTTTTGATGTAATGGGATCGAGTGAAAACTGGCATTAACATATGTTGAAAAGAGGATCTCCGGTTGTCAAACTCACTAAGTGATCAATTTGAGAATAAAATGGAAAAATGCCCACAAATGGCAGATTTTGATCAAGATCAGTATTCTCAGTGGTAGAATGTTGAAAAGGGTTGTCCAAAAAGAAAATTATCTTGTTCTGAAACTTTTGGCAGATACCCACTATTTGCCTTTTAAAATTTTTAGGCGACTCTTACCTGTGTGTAGGCGGCCTTTCATTGATAGTACGTGGTTACTGGAAAATTTGTACGCGGCACTCTGCAGTTAGCAGGCAGCATTTCTCTGTTGCCAGGCGTATGTGGAATGTTATTACGTGGCTTTTCCCAGTTGACAGGCAGTTGTTTGATATTGTTACATGGCATTATATGTTGAATAAGCGGCCCAGCTTTGTTTGTAAGTGGCCCTTTAATGGTTTTACATAGTGTTTTGTTCATCAAAGTCTATTTTGTCAATTTTAAAACTACTTTCAGGTTTTAAACTTTTAAGTTTTATGATCAGATTTATCAAATGGTATTCTTTCATGAAAATGAAATACAAAATCAGCACACACATAAGAGTTGCATCATATCCCTAAAACCACACTAAAGTGTATGTTCTTAGATGTTTTAACATGGTCTATACAAGAATATCTTCCAAGAAGTCTACCCTAGCCTCAACAAATTTGGCTTTTAAACATGGATCTAAAAAGGTAGGTCTACTAATTTATCCTAATTTATCGGGTTTCAACCTAATCCGGTCTAAACTTTGTCAAGATCCTTTACCCATTTCAGGGCTTCCCACATGCACAAAAGTATGATTTTTCACAATCCCGAAGGACTACTAGAGGAAGTGAAGATGGCTTGCACAAGTTTTAGTCACTTTTCGATTAAGGAAAAGTGCATTATTTTATAGTTGGTCGGACGATATTGCGGTAAAAGCAAATATCTCCCACTTTGGGTCATTCCCTCTCACCGTCCTCATAAGGTAAATCTCAGGAGGCAGGCCCTTTAAAGCCCTATTTTAGCTAGCATGTTCATAAAACCAAGAATTGAACTTGGTCCAACAAGTTTGGGAGTTTGATTCACTCAAAGAGTGAAGAGCATATCCCTATTGTCTTCCTTTCATTCCAAACACTTAAACAAGTTTGTTCATTTTCAACCTCTTGAAAAGGAGGTTCTTAGAATGGAAATGTGTGGTTCAATTAACCCTATCCTTGTCCTTCTACCAAATTGGCTTTGCACATTTGGCTTTTTGATTCACTTCAAAAAGTGAAGAGCATATGCGTAATGCTTGTTCAATTTGGATGAAATAAAGGATTTTCTAATTATTCTAGATTCAAAGAATACCACAATTTAATCAAATGCAAGCTTGATGAGTGAAATACCTGATTTGAAAGCTAGCAAAAGGGCTAGGCGCATTTTTGAGTTTATTTTGCTTATTTTTCTACTCACCTAGTGGCGATCGTTCCCACTTCATCTCCTCCAACAAAGGTAGTCAACACAAAGCACAACAAAGTGAAGAAAAACTTGAAAACCTTTAAAAGACACAAAAACTCCTAAAAGCTTTTTCAAATGAAAGTTTTATAATCAATGAAATCTTTTAAAGAACATAAGAATGCAAATTACTCAAAGAGTAGGAAATTTTCTCTTATAAGAAAAAAACACTTTGATATAATGATCATACAAGTGTTCTTCAAATAAGCTTTCTAATAAATTTGCATTAGGAACTTCTTTATCATTTTTGGTCTTAGCTCTTACCTCCTTGCTAGGCCTTGTGATTTGCTTCTCTGGTTTCTACATTTTGGGGTGATTTTTCATCTACAGAAGAAGAAAACATAGAGAGTTAGAAAAGTGACAGAATCAACCAAAAATTTATTTGAAGAAAAATTTAACAAGCAACATTTAATAGCTAAACAGCGGCTATCAAATTTTAACAAGCGTCACTTTAAACTTTACAAGCGGATTTTCACTATTACTACGCGGCTCTTAAAATTTCATAGGCGGTAAAATAAAGATAATGAGCGGTGCAGAAATGATAAAGAGCGGTCAGAAATTGCTGGTAAGCGATTGTTGAACCTTAGCAGGCGGTGCACTTTATTTGATAGGAATTCTAATTTATCTAACAGGTGGTCTACTTTATCTCCCAAGCAGTAGCAGAGAGGAATACGAAGATGAATCAAACTTTTCAGGCGGCATTTTGGCATTCGTAAGCAGTGCTTTGCATCGTATACGCGTCTCTTCTCCTATTTTCTACAAGAAAAACACTTAAGAACAAAGAAAAAAGAGTAAATGTCAAGATAAAAATGTTAATACAAAGGCTTAGAGCCCCACAATGGGCGCCATTATGTGTGTAATAAAATACACCTTGATGAAATCAAGATTAGAGCAAACAATTCTATGGAAAGATAAAACAAAGTTAATCTAAGAATTGAAGCTAAATCTATATCATCTCATGGTTCTCTATCCAAACTTTGTTAAGAGAGCTCTCAGGCTTAATCTCTCTCAAGGACAATCCTAGAATGAGATATGTATGAAATTTAATGCTGAAATCTAGCTAGAATGCTTAAAAATGCTTAGAAATACTCCAAGATCATGAAAGAAATTATCAAATGCTCCTAAACATGATACTAAAATGATATGCAAATACTAAAAACTCTCTCAAATCTCTCAAATGCTCCTCAATATGCTCTTAATATATCTCTCAAAATATCTATAATAAGGATGCTTTTGCTCTTGAATTCTTGGATCCCAAACACAAAGGAAATGGCTTGTATTTATGGAATTTTCCCAAGGGTAGGGGGTAGAGTGAGCTGATCATGATCAAAGCTTGGTTAAGTCAAAAGCTTTGAGGTGTTTTCAAATGGAGGGAAAGTTTGTTGATCTCAAAGATATTAGGAATTAAATAATTCCATCTTTTAATTAAATTAGCCATGGAAGG
>MU226909.1:1622683-1643329 GCA_018584345.1 Thuja plicata
TTAATTAAATTAGCCATGGAAGGGTGATTGGGTTGGATTTGATCCCTTTTGATTTGATTTATACAATTGAAAAATCAATTGTATAATTTGATTAATCCCTTTAGGCTTGAATTTAATTAATTGATTTAATGATTTAATTGATCTTTTAAATTGATTTGAATTTGGTCCATTTGATTTGTATTGATTAATGTCCATTTGATGATATTTTGAAGCATTTGGCTGAGATTTGTAATTTGACATGTTTGAGATACACATGGTCAATTTTAGGTATCTACAATGATTTATCACACAAAAGAGAACATATCACCACATTAAAAAACACCTTGGTATAATTCAATAGAGAGAAAGTAGAAAGGAACAATTCATAAATTCATGCTAATATCAAGTTATACAAGTTTAGATAATTAATGAATACAATTATAAATCACCTATTTTTTTGTTTAATCTAACCATATTCACAACTTAAGTAGCAACCATATGATTGATGAATATTATTGAATTAACACAAGATTAATAAAGATCAACTTGGCTATAAAAGAAATTATTTTAAATAAAAGTGATACATATTAGATTTTCAAAATAAAATAATATAAAATAAAATTATTTCAATCCTCTTTTTAAAGAAAATAATAAATACATGATATGCTATCAAATTACTAAAATAATATATTTGATCATAAGTACAATTATAGTATAGAAATTTTATTAAAATATGTAAATTCATATCTTATTCCTTATAAAAGAGATGAATCTCTTATATATAAATATAACTTTTTTAAAAGTTCAAACTTTAATATTGATGATTATGAGTTTATTTGTATTTGTGATAATTATGATTAAAAAAATAGTTCTATGCTAATCCTATTGGCTCTTAGAGACATCTTCTTACTTTTTTACCAAAAAATAATCAAGGATTAAAATGTTGTATTTAAAACAAAAATTAAATATTTAAATATATATTGATTTAACCATAAGGTATTATTGTTTACTTTAAACATTAAGATATGAGAGAATCATTTCTTTTATAATAAGTATAAAATAGTGAAAATAGCTAGACAAACACACTATTACCATAACAATTTAAATAATATAACTTAATGATTAGAAACTTTAAGGACATTTTTCTTTGTATTGCATTGATCTAAGATAATTGATCTAAGATAATTATGGAGAAAGATGAAGATAATGTCATACATTCTTTTGTACTAATATATGATAGAGAAAGCTTCACATGATGGTTATTGTTTATTTTAACTACCCAATCACATTAATATTAAGATAGTTATGGAAAAAGATGAATATAATGATCAAGCTTAAGATTTCACAAGTTCTTTTAGAATAACAAATATAAAAAGAAAGCCTTACGATGATGATTATCTTTTATTTTAGCTACCTAATCATAACTTCTCTTATTGTATTTGCCGTAGGCAATATACTATTGCATTCACTTGTGCATAATTAGTTAATTAGTTTTGCACCAATCAACCAATCATAAGTCACTATTTTTTACTTATAGGAGCCCTTTTTTTGGACAGTTTCCATTATTTTTGTGTTGGTTTTATTTTAACCATATTACACATATAATTATAATTATAACTAATTACGGCAAATAGAGGCCACTATGTAGTGACAATGAAGCAAATGAATTTTAAAAATAAATTGGTGAATCATAGATTTATATTAGAAACTTGATCTTCTCTTTAAATGTTATTTTCAACTCCATACATTTTACTGAGTTAGCTTGTGAGTAATTTTACATATTTAATTTATTTGATTTGAAATTCAATCCTTATTTTGAAATTTTAAATTTGACAATTAATTTTCCTATAAAACTACTCTAAATAATTATTCAATAATTAAAAATCAAATAATTTACAATAATTTTATACATTGAAATATAAAATAACTATTTAATTTCCAATCCTTAAAATGAAATAGAAAATAACTATCTACTTTCTAATCCTTATAACCAAATCTTCTAAACAAAAGAAGTAACTATCTATTTTTTATAAACAATAATCTGCAAAGACATAGGAGCTACTCTTGTGGACACTATGGTTAATAAGGTGCAAGCATTAATAAAGTAAAGATGTAATTAAGAACAATGATAATTTCATAAAAAAATTCTAGGCTCTTTGGGATGTTTTTCTCTTTTTTGTTCTTATATTTTGTGGGAGGCAATCTTCTATTTTTTTGTAGTTTCATTTTGGAATGTTTCCCTTGTTTTTTGGTCTGTTTATTGCCCGTGGTCTTGTGGTTGGTTCTTTGTTGCTTTATTTTTTAGACTAATTTGATTGTTAAAATTTAAGATCCCTTCAAAACCTATTTTATTTTAATAAAAACTATAATATATCTTCTAAAATTAAAC
Organism: Thuja plicata; assembly: GCA_018584345.1. Taxonomy (NCBI): domain Eukaryota; kingdom Viridiplantae; phylum Streptophyta; class Pinopsida; order Cupressales; family Cupressaceae; genus Thuja; species Thuja plicata. The sequence continues at coordinate 1,625,052 of MU226909.1, forward strand.
TATTAAATATTTAAAAAAAACCATTTAATAATACATAAAGTAAATTTTGATGCCAATATACCTTGCACCCTCAAATTATAATAATAATACTAATCATACTTGATTACCCACACTAATAAGATTTTCCTGAATGGACATACCCACTATTTACTACCTTGAACTGTGACGAAGAATATATACTTCATCTTATTCTACCATACTATAAATATATCCATACCATCTTTGAACAAAGACACCCAAAGACTAAATGACTGTTAATCAATCCATAGTGGGCATGACCTCATAAGATCAAGAAGAAGAAGAAGAGGAAGAAACAAGCAAAACATAGTTTTAAAGAAGACAGTCTTGTACATTCCCATGCATCTTAAGATAATGTCAAAGCACGCACTCCTTAGTAAACCCAGCCTTTTCAAGCACCCTCTGCGAAGGAAGATTCTCAGGCAGAACCATGGCTTCAATACATCTCAACCCCGAAAGGTCAGACAACCCAACCTATACAGCCCGCATGACAGCTTCAGTAGCAATACCCACGCCCCAGTACTTTCTGCAAATAGCGTAGCCCAGCTGGGCATGACAGCTATGAATTCCAGTGCCCTGTCTGAGCACAACGTGACCCATGGCCTTATCATTGATACAGATGGCCCTGAACCATGGGTGAGGGATTATCACAGTTAATAAGAATTTCCTTGTGCTTTCCTTGTTGGCAAAGGCGTCCCATGTCATGAAATGTGTGACTGCACCGTCCCCCGCCCATCCATAGAAGTCATCGATGTTAGTCTCGCGGAAGGGGCGTAGCATGAGTTGCATAGTTTCAGAGGCTCCTAGTCTGTAGCCATGCAGCTGCTTCAGAGCATTTTGAAGTGATGCCAACTTTACACACACAATGTTGTGGACTGATGCCATGCTTGTGGATGTGATTTGCAGGGCGGTATGAAGACTTGAGTTATAGGGTTAGGGTTTTATAGATGTGGGGGAAGAAAAATATTGCATGTTTTTGCATGTGGTCGGTGTAACCTCCTGAATTTGGTCTATTCCAACTATGGACCCTATTTTCCCTAAGTGTGATCATACCCTCAATTTATGTCCAAACGACCCTGTTACTGCTTGGCATAATTCTTTAAATCAATTTAATATCCTAGGTGATTTTTATTACTAATTTTTATTAACTATTATAGCCATACAATTCAAATCAATTTTGACCAATCAAATCAAACCAAAATCAAAATATGGCTATAGTATTTAATTATAAAGGAATTAAATAAATCCCAAAATCAAATACCCACTTGCAAATAACCTATTTCCCCTAGCCTATTTAATTTAATTAAAATGGCTATAGTCCCCTAATTATTAAAAAGAAATTTCATTGTTTAAATAATTAATTCCTATATTTCTAAATGAATTAAATAAGTTTATTTCATTTATTAATATTCCCCTAAACCCCAACCTAACCTATCTCAACCACTTCTACCTTGGGTTCTAACCCATCCCAACCTATTTCACCCATGCTAATCTAATCCTAATCCTAAATTCTACTCTAACCCACCTCCTAATGTTGTCACATTCCATTAAGGAATACTTAACAACTCAACACACTTGAGAAAGTTCACTTTCTCGAGCTGGACTTTCTTAAAGTCCATTTTCTCAAGCCACTCTCTTACATCCTCCCTTGCCTCTTTAAAGCCTTCATTAATGACTTCATTAATATCAAGACCTTAAGCCTATGTCTCTCCCATGCCTTATTAATGCCTTGGGCATTAAAGGCTCTTACATATTCATTTACGAGTCTCCTAATTTATAAATGAACCTTGTCCCCCCCTCTCTCTCTCTCTCCCATTCTTCTATAAATAAAAGCCTAATTTGAGAGCAAATAAGCCTTCACATTAGATCAAAAATACATTGTTATGCTGTTAGATTCATCCTAGACTCACATTTCATCTATTATCTCATGCTAGTTTATTGTTTCCATTTAATCTTTTAAAGCTAGATTACATGCTTTTCCATATTTTTAGCTTAAATTTGAATCAAATCCTTCATGTTAGAATAGTATTGGTCACTGATTTATAGTATATTCTTAGGGCTAGTATGTTATAGATTATACTCTTTCTAGTTAGAAGGCAATAGGTCGATATTAGTGATTTTTAACATTTTATCTAACCATTTGAACTAATGCAATGACCTATTGAGTGTTTGTGTTGTTTTCATTAGGTACCCAAATACACACACACATTTTTGGCACCCACCGTGGGGCTTGATTTTCATTTTAGTCTCGTCTTCTAATTCTTTTTTGGCAATTTGCAAGCTCAGGAATCAGACACAGAATCGTATCTAATATTTTAGGCTTGTATCCCGGATATGCCATTGCACTGCGTAATTTTTGGATCGCATCCGGGATTTCCCGGATCGTATCTAGTTTTTTATCACATTTTGTTAGCAAGGGCTCGTATCCAAGGAATAAGATCATATCCCAGATACTGCATCGCATCTGGTAGAAATTTAGGATCGTATCTAGTTTTGAAGCTTGTCCATTTGATTTATCTAATCCTAACAAGTTTGACAAATTGTGCTTTCTGTGTTTTGTAGCCTAACAAGTATTTTTAGGTACTTTTTGATAGGTTTCATGGAGTTGGACTAGAAAAATACTAATGTGGTTTTCACAAGTTACCAAACCCCTTCCGTCTTGACTTCTATTTCCCTATTTTCAACAACTTAAAACCATTTTTTTCCACTTGATAAACAACTAGATATTATGCTCTTTTCCTCTTGAGGAAAACCAGAAAATTGGACATTGTCTTATCATTTGTGACGAAATTGGGAGTAACTGAACTACAAAAAAAACTGTTTAATTCATTTTGGAAAAGTAATTGAACAACAAAAATCACTAAATATGTGAGCTTAATGAAAAAACACATTGTATAATTCTTTTGGATTAGTAAATGAACAACTCAAACTCATTAAATCATTGTGGTCAACTAAACAAAACAAACTTTCCCTTTCAATTTTCTTTAAAGTAGGAATCATTAAGACAAGCTCAACATAGCTTGGAGTGAAAGAACTTTGCTTAAAGTGTTTGAGGAGAAAACGACATGGACTAGGAGAGTATGCTCTTTTTATTTTGAAAAATCAGAAATCTAGAACTCCTAAGCTCGCCAATCCTGGTTACCATTCTTTTAAATAGTAGAGGGCCTGCCGGTTGAGGAAAAAATCTCCCGGGAATGACCCAAGTGAGGACAGGTCTTATGTCGACCCTTCCAACTCACTATAAATAGTTGCTTTCTTGTAGGCCAAAGCCTTGGAAGATGGAACTGGTTTTGTTCTTGGAATTTTGACATCATTCCTTGAACATATCGAGGTATATATAGAGCAGAGCCGCTTCAATCTTGCTTGCGAGACTATATATATTTAGGTACTCATAGGGCTATACGCCTCAATTTTTTCTTGTGCAATTCTATGGGGGATAGTTTCGAACGGATTGCCCAATAGTCTACAACACATTCAACTGAAATAATTCCTAATTCATCCCCGAGAGGGTGATAATCTTTGTGCAAGGAAAAAAGTAATTGCCCCAAGACACTCATCATATCATGCCCTCACTTGCATTTGGAGTCAGCTAATACATCATCATGATTGGAGCCATTGCATTCTTGGTGATGGCTGTATTCTGATTAGCATTTGAGTGTGTGCCTAAGTCAACAAGCAAATGATTTTCATCCTCCACCTAGAGAATAGGAAAAAGATATGTGTTTGATCCACCCCTTTAACAATGCAAAATTGTTTTCCGTGTTAGAAATATCATTAAAAAGATAAGCTCCTCATAACAATCAATAAATTTTATACCCTGGAGAACAAGTGTTTTTCACGCCCAACAAATACCTCTTGATGCAATTGAGAGACAAATAGATTCACGTTCCTCAAAACGCAAATTTTTCAAAATAGACTAAAACTGGCAAGTCCTTCATAACATCGCATCTAGGATTTCCTGATTTGTATCCTATATTTAGGATCATATCTGGTGCATTAGATCACATTTAGTCAAGCATATAGTTACATCCAATTTTCTAGGATCGCATCCAGGTTTTAGGATCGTATCTAGTGTCATCAGAGGCTCGTATTTGGGAGCTTGCATCCTATGTAGTGGGAATTTCTAGCAGCTTTTCCTAGGAAGTCTTAGTTGTTTTAGGTACCCTTTTTTCTCTTTAGTTGGTCCCTATTGTCTCTTCTGGTCTCCCTGCTGTTATTTTCAAAACACTTTCGAAACGTCTACCTTGCATACTCAGTCAGTCTTTCACGATTAGTTTAATACGTGTGGTCTACCCATTCTCTATCAACAACTTGGTTCCCAGCTCACTATCAGGGAATTCTAACCCTCTAACGCTGGAATCATTTACATCCACCAACAAACAAACAGTGACTTGTACCTAGACGCACCCACTTGAATGATCTAGAATCCTTGCTAGTACTATTGAGAAACATTAACGAAGTTGAGAAGCAAATTTTATGGTTAACACAAGACATAGCAAGTACACAACTGAAGGATCCAAAGTACCTCCTAAAACATCACACTTCCAAGGGGAAAATTCTTGCAATTCCCTATTTGATCTTGATTCGCCTCAAATGGGTAGCAACACTAATGATTGGAGTAAGGCCTTTGAGGGTTATGACAATGGAAAACAAGCATAATCTATAGGCACAAAAGAGGAAGAAAGACCCAGGTTTGAACGTAATCTTTTTAGGTTAGATAGTGATGAAGAAATCCCTGAAGATGAATATGAAAAGCTAAAACAAAGCAAAAGAGTCCATAAACTGTTGGAATGAATAATCAGAGATGACAAGAAACAATACTACCTCCATTTAGCATCCATGGGTGTCAAATTATCCCAGGATTACAATGTAAATGATCTCAAAGAAAAAGAGGTACCAAACCCCATATCCATCCTTACTAAACAGCTCAATCAAATGCAAATTGAGCTCACAAACCTCAAACAAGAGAAGGACAAACCCAAAACAAAATACTCTTTGGATGCCATTTGTCCATTTCCTTTTGATAAGAGTATCACAATGGTTCTGTTTCCTCCTAATGTGGCAAGACCAAAATATGACAAGTACACTGGGGAAACTGATCCACATGACCATGTGAGAGAATTTTGTGCTCTTAGCATTGAATATATGCATGAACCCACTTACCTCATGTGACTGTTTCCAGGAAGTCTAGGAGGAAACGCCATGGAGTGGCTTTCAAAGTTGAATCCCAAAGTCGAAAAATTTGAAGAGTTGATGTAATGGTTCATTCAGCATTACTCCTACAACATCCAGGTCACCATGATGGATCTATTTAATACCAAGAAGAAAATGGGAGAATCCTTTACACACTTCCTACAAAGATGGAGGAAGATCTTTGCACGATATTCAAGAGTCATCCCTGAAACAGAAAAGATGGAAATATTTGTTAATAATCTCATACCTGAATTGAGCTATGCTCTACAAATGCAAGATTCTCCTAGCTTCGATAGGATGATTAAGAATTCTCTTTGTATCAAAGAAGTCATGGTCAAAAAGGGGGAGATCACCCTTCAAAATGAAAACAAAGGCAGTAGCTCCAACTCCAAGCCTAAATGGTGGAAACAAAATAAAAATGTTGTCAATGACAGAGTGGTTGATGCTTCCAACATTAATTCTAAATCAGAAGCATTCAATCTTACCAATGGTATGCAAGGAAGCAAGGAGGCTAAAATAACACCTCCCTTTCCCAAAGCCAACAATGATAATGACAAGGGATGAACATGGAATTCAAAACCCCAAATAACATTCACACCTTTGGGAGAACCTCTTGAAACTATCTTGAAAACATTGGTGGATAAAAAAAGTCCTTACGATTCTTGATTCTAAACCTTGGGAACCAATGGTCAAACCTAGATGGTGGGATGACAACTCTTATTGTGTCTTCCACAAAAACAAAGGACACAAGACAAATAATTGTCTCAAGCTCAAACATGCTATCCAGGACCTCATTGAAAGGGGTAAGATCAAGGTGGATGAACACACTATGAATGAAGATCACACAACATTTAACAAACCATTCCCCAATTATAATCAAGGAGAAACATCCAAAGGGAAAGGTAACGAGGTAAATTACACCTATTCCAAGAATGACAATGTGATCAACATTCTCAACATTAAAAATGAATCTATGAACATGGTCACCATCAAAGGAGCCTCATCCTACACAAATGTTGTAACCTAGAGTCAAGCACAGGTTATGATCAAGGGACCTCCAAAATTGACATCCACACCCAAGGTTCCTATTATCACTATTCCTAAACTAGGAGAAAAACATGTGGTCACCATCCCTGGGGCAAAATATGACTTGGTAGATCAATTGCAAAGAACTGCTGCCAAAATTTCCATCTTTGAATTACTCAAAATATCCACTATGCATAGAGAAATCCTAGAGCAAGCTCTACACACTGCTAATGTTCCAAAGGATATAGATATAGATAAATTCAAAGTGATTGTCAATCACATCTTAGTGCCACATTACCTCTCCTTTTCTGAGGAGGATGACAAGTCATTGACCCATCCACACAATCAACTCCTCCATATCAAAGTTCTTATTTATATATCCCATGTTAGATGCGTATTGATAGATGGAGGCATCGGATTAAATATCTGTACACTGGATCTTGTCAGGAGGCTAGGCCTCTCAGAGAAAACAATTGACTCTAGAAATAAAATAACCATCAAAGCATATGATGAGGAAGAAAGATCCTCCCGAGGTATTATTTGTCTACCCATCAGGGTGGGACCAATTGAAAGAGATGTTATATGTCAAGTTCTGGATCTACTGCTAGCCTACAACATTCTACTAGGGATACCATGGATCCATAAGATGCAAGTTGTACCATCCACTTATCATCAATGCATCAAATTCCCACATAATGGAATAGAGGTGATAATTCTTGCAGATGCCAACTATGCTTGCAAAAATATTAAAGCAGGCAGTATGATCCCCCACAACAAGGAGGCTATGGATGCAATTACTCCTGAAACTACCAAATACATGGTCATGAAGGGCTTTAGCAAAACATTGAAACTTCAAGAAACAGGTATGGGAGAATACAAGTTGGACCTGACTCCCTCCCTGACAGAGCTTCCAGTATCACCAAGATCCTACAGAAAACCATCATCAACATTCACACCTCTTATAGTATAGGAACCAGAAGTACACAAGACTACTGGTATGATAAAGGCATCCCCTTCTTTTTCAGATAACACAGAAGAGTAGGCCATCTTAAATTGGCTTTACAAAGGAGAACCAGTGGACTCTGAGGTCAAAAATGTAAAGATATCCCCAGAACAGTATTGAAAGGGATATGATTTCCTCAAACAAATGGGATACAAAGGAAAAGGACCTCTGAATGACATAGGACGAGGGATCATCGAACCTATACCTATGGATTTCTGCCTGAACAGAGATAAAATAGGATTGGGCTTCAATACTCAAACTAAAAAACCTACTTCCAAGAAGAGTCCACCTTCTAAAGAAGCGAGTGATAAAATAGATGAAATAGTCTCAAACCCATGGCTTTATGAGAGATTGCTACATATTGGTATGCAGAATCCTGAATATCAAGGAGAATGCTATATACCTAGTTTTGAGGTACCACAGGATCTTCATACTCCTTTGCTAGAACAACTGCCCATTCAAGAAGTAGGAGACACCATAGCTACAATCACTCAAGAGGAACCCCAGCCACAAAATTTACATCCTAACTGGGGGCAATTGGTCACCATTACACATGTCCTAGATCTACCTCACTTTGATCTACAAGCAGCTAACTAAGTCCATCAAATAAATATTTCTGAATACTTAAATAGATCTGATGATGATGTCACAGACTCTCATGACTATGAGTATGATCGGTTATCTATTGCGTCTGAAGAAATTGGGATAGACACAATTCACATGTTTGCAGCTCTTGCAGCTCCTATTAGGAGACCTAACATCCCTTTCAATGACATTGATCCTCCTGAAGCAGAAGAAGAGTTCCTTCCTCCAATCATTGATGGAGACACTGGTGAATACATAACTCTATGAGAATTTCATAGGCTACAAGAAAGAAGCCTCCTTTTACAAAGAGATGATGATGAGTTATCTACTGATGAGTCACCAGAGTTCGATCCATATATGGCTGACAATGACCCTTTTAACAATGATCTCACTCTTATAGATCTAAACATCAAAGATATTAACTTAACAAACTGTATCATGTCAGTTAATAGTGTTGATGCTAACACGATGCTGTCCTTCTCAGAATCTAACTCACTAAAATTGGTACTTCCAGACCTCATTGATTAGACCAAAATAGATCCTACCCCTATGCTCAACTTTTCCAATGACCACTCCTTGGCTTGTTACCTTAATGCTTGTGAACCTCACCCTTCTTCCACCAATGTGAGGAGCGAGAACATGTCACAGGAGGATATCAAGTTTCTTAGTCACAAACTGAAAAATAAAATAAAAAAGTAGATTGATGGTGAAAACCACTCTGTGTCAGTATCAGATCCCAAAATAGTAAAGAAAAGAGATGTATCCAATGGTGAAAACCTTTTAGAGGCGCCAAAGGATAAGACTCTTGATATCCTCCCTAAACACTTTCAAGAAAGATCTTCGGTACTAATTGAACCAACCCAGCCAATAAACTTGGGCACTATTGAAGGTCCTCAGATAGTTCATCTCGCACAATCCCTATCAGAAGAAGAAAAGGTACAATTCACAAAATTCCTAAAGGAGAAAAAGATCAACTTTGCCTGGTCCTACATTGATATGCCAGGGCTAGATCCCAATCTCATTATGCATCACTTATCCATAGCTCCTATGATCAAGCCCGTGAAACAAAAACTTAGAAAAATGCATCCTCATGTTGCATTACTAGTGAAAGTAGAATTAGAAAAAGTATTAAAAGCTGGATTCATTCAGGTCATTGCCTATGCAGCTTGGATCTCCAATGTGGTACCGGTTTCTAAAACTAATAAATCTATTAGGATCTGCACAGACTTCAAGGACCTCAACAAAGCATGTCTGAAGGATGATTTCCCTCTACCAAATATTGACATGATTATAGACCTTAAAGCTGGCTACCAGATGTATTCCTTAATGGATGGATTCTTGGGTTATAATCAAATCAAGATTGCCCCTGAGGAAAAAGAGAAAACCACATTCACATGTGCATGGGGTACATTTTTCTGGAATGTCATGCCTTTTGGGCTATATAATGCCAGAGAAACATATCAAAGAGCTATGAAAACCATATTCCATGACATGATTCATAAAAATATGGAAGATTATGTTGATGACACACTGGCTAAATCCAAAGAAAGAGGCACTCATATTGCAGATTTAGGAAAAATATTGGATTGAATGGAACAATTCCAACTCAGGCTCAATCCAAAGAAATGTGCCTTTGGGGTTCAATAAAGAAATCTCCTAGGATTCATAGTATCGACAAAGGGAATTGAAGTAGATATAGCAAAGGTAAAAGCTATTCTAGAGATGACTCCTCCTTGTAATATCAGTCAAATGAGGACACTACAAGAAAGGCTCTAGTCTATCAAGGGGTTCATGTCCCAACTTGCAGATAAGGCACAACCCTTTACTAAGATAATACATAAATGGGTTACATTCAACTGGGATGAAAACTGTGAAACCAACTTCAGAGAATTAAAGGCATACCTGGCTTCACCACCTATTCTTATGGCACCTATTCACGGAAAACCTTTGCTCCTATATATTTCAGCTACAGCTACATCACTAGGAGTATTACTGGCATAGGAGGATGAAACAAAGAAAGAGTGAGCTATCTACTACATTAGTAGAACCCTAGTCGCTTATGAGCTCAATTATAGCCTTATTGAGAAATCATGCTTAGCAGTTGTCTTCACATCACAAAAATTAAGACATTACATGCTCTCGCACACAGTCAAGCTCATAGCTAAGATCAATCCTCTGAAGTATCTTTTAAGCAGAACAACATTAATAGGCTGCTTGGCAAAATGGGTCCTCATTCTAAGTGAGTTTCGCATTGAGTATGTTGAACGGAGGGTTATCAAAGGACAGGTGCTTGTAGATCAACTAGCCGATTCACCACTCCAGGATGATACACCATTGCTAATTGAATTTCCTGATGAAACAATCATGCATCTCACCAAACATTCATGGAAGATGTACTTTGATGGGTCATTTACTCAACAAGGATCTGGAGCTGGGGTTCTCTTAATTACTCCACAAGGATATAAGATTCCCAAATCTTACAAATTAATGTTTCCATGCACCAAAAATATCTCAGAATATGAAGCATTGGTCAATGGTCTCAAGCTCGCCATAGAATGGAAGATCATTGAGCTAGACATATATGGTGACTCCCAACTAGTTATTAATCAAATCAATGGGGAAATCAAACAAGAGATGAGAAATTGATGCCCTACAAGCAACTAGTTGATAATTTTAAGAAATACTTTGTCTTCGTCACCTTCCAACAGATACCAAGATTAGAGAATAAAGCAACAGATGCTATGGCTACCTTGGCATCCATGCTACAACTAGAGGAGCATCAATTTCGCTATGACTTCTTGGTGTAAGAAATATCCTATCCTGCCTTCGCCAATCCAAAATACCAGGTAATCTGTGCCTTAAATACTCCTGATCAATCGCGATATGCTAGTATCATTGCTTATCTTTCAGACCAAACCATTCCCACCAATCTATCTAGAAATGAGAAATGATCCCTGATTAGGACAGCATCACATTACATCCTCATAACTAATAACCTATATCGACGTAGTCTCAACGGTACACTTCTTCGGTGTTTAGAACTAGAAGAGTTTGATCTAGCTTTAAAAGACGTCCACAAAGGTGTATGTGGATCACACTTGAATGGCTTTTCATTAGCTAAAAAACTTCTCAGAGTAGGCTATTATTGGCCTACAATGGAGAAAGATGCTATTCAATTTTCCAAAGCATGTCTTAAATGCCAAACACATGGAAACCTCATCCATGCTCCTGCCAGAGAACTGATACCTTTCATAACACATTGGCCATTCCAGCAATGGGCCTTTGACTTGGTTGGACAGATATATCCAAACTCTTCAAATGGACACAAGTTCATCATTACGGCCACTGATTATTTCACAAAGTGGGTCAAGGTCATGCCGCTAATCAAAGCCACTGGCAAACACGTGGCTATGTTCATTTTAAACTACATTATTTGTAGATATGGGATACCCTCGTCAATTGTGACAGACAATGGGGGTCAATTTAAAAACCAAGACATTGATGACTTCTGTGAACAGTTTCACATTACTCAACATTGCTCTTCAGTCTATTATCCTCAAGGTAATGGATAGGCTAAGGCATCGAACAAAAACATTCTCAAAATCCTACACAGAACTGTGAGCAAGTCTGGCAAGGACTGGCATTTACAACTAAATCCAACACTATGGACCTACAGAACAAGTATCAGAACACCAAATGGAGCCACACCATTTTCTCTAGTCTATGGCACTGGGGCAGTACTAGCTATTAAGGTTGAAATCCCATCTTTGCAGATATCTTTACAAGGACTTGTTACTAATGAACAGTACCGCATTGATCGGATAAATTCTCTGGACCTAATGGATGAGCGCAAACAACAAGCGTTTGATCACCTCAAAGTGTACCAAGAAAGAATGTCCAAGGGTTACAACAAGAAGGTTAAACCACGCAAGTTTGAAGTGGGGGACCTTGTCCTAAAAGAGAATCCTAAAAACCAGCCTAACAGAGAGCAGAAAGGAAAATTTGAACCTAACTGGTTGGGACCTTATGTTATCACTACCACTTTTCAGACAAGAGCTTATCAATTAGCTACACTCGAGGGAGATGTTCTTCCTGACCCTATCAACACTCTACATTTGAAGCGATTCTACGCTTAATGTTTGGCTAGCAGAGCCTGTACAGCAAAAAGTTCCTGCAAAATACCAAAAACATTCAAAAAATTGATCCTGAAGAAATCCAAAAATAGTGGAAAAGGTCCTTCAAAAGGGGTATCCTTGGTGAAAACCTGGTAAACAGGCACCTTGATACTACAAAAACATTCAAAAAAAGAAAAAATAGAAAAAAAAATGAAAAACAAAAAAGTGCCTTGGTGAGCACCTGGAAAAACAAGCATCTCGATAGCAAAAAGAAAGAAAAGAATCTTTCCAAGTGGTGAAAACCTAGCAATCAGGCGTCACTTGTGATCTATGCTCCATCTATCAATGCACTACTAATACTAGGCCTTCATAATGTTTCCTGTGCTCATACACTGACTTCATTTTCCTACATGACTATCTTATCCTCGCTTGGGATTTGTCTATATTTAGGTCTTAGAAATAGGTCATTCTACATTGGGGGCATCTTTATTAGCATAGTCGGTCCTGGTTGCTAGGTTTCTCTAGGATGGTTTGCCTCACAAACATAATGTTTCTCAACACATGCAAAACAATGTCACTTCCTCAAAACAAAGGTGTCTTTTGATGACATGGGACATGACATTTACATTCACAACATTCCTGCACAGACATAGAACACCATATTGCTTATATTCTAATTGATGAATCTTTACTATGTTTGAAAAAATGAATGAACAAGTACTACGTAAACACACAGTTTGATAATGGTTTGATTATGATTCTTTTATGTTCTAACGATGTTTTCAACTAGGGTTATCTAAGTAATTATGAATTTTATTTGATTGATTCACAATTTATGATTTATTATGTCTTCTTAGTTACTCAATGATGTCTGCGCAAAGACAAAGAGTCGCAAGGATTGGGGGCATAATGTTTTCTTGAATTTCTGTGTATGGTGATTGTTTCATATGATCCTATAAATTTCACCTAACTAGGATGTTTATGGTAAGAGCTGCCACTATGGGTGGATAGCCGCATATATCTCGATCTTGGTTATGTGTAAACTATAGTGAGTTTGATGCAATTTCCTTGTCTGTTTTCTGATCCAGATTCTTACTAAGGTATATGAATCATAATGTACCCAAGGATATGAATTTTCAAGGTCATTGTGGGTCCAATATCTTGCCTTAATCAGAATCTGGTATATTAAAAGGAAGGTAACTGTTTTGTTATCCTGGCTTCTATGCCTTGATGCCTACGTCTATTTTTGACATTCCAATAAAACATAGTATTCATATTATCATAATATTAGTGGGTGTTAGTGATGATTGTACTATTCGATGGTATCCATTCCAAAAGTGCCCAATGATGATAAAAATGTTGCAATATTTGCTAAATCAGTGACAAGTCCTAAGAGTCTTCATATAGATGCATTTAGAGGTTGATTGATGCATTTTTCAATAGTACATAACAAACATAAGGAACTTTGAGCTCAAAACATGGTTTCTATCTTCTTCTACAACTATCAAGTTAATTACATCATTTATATTACTGATATCATCCATAGCATACATTTTGCATACATTTTGAAACACAAAACTGAAAATACAAAAATAAAACGTCCATGTATTGCATTTTTACTTTTACATCCTAAGTGCATCCATACATGTATTCTTCTGCATAAACTGGAAAATCAAAGAAAACATACATTTTAATTTTCACATAGATATCATTTGTTCACATCAGTAATGTACTCATCACATCCACATTATAAAAATTATGTTGTCAACTATAAATCAAGATATCATCACATGTGCAAAAGATACATTTACCACCTCTATGAAAAGAAAAAATAGATACATCTACCACATGAAACATGTCAGCATCCAGAAACTACAAACATGATACAAATCAAAGCATAAAGAGTATCAGTGAGCATAACAAGTATCGATGAGCATAAAGAGTATCAGTGTGCATAAAGAGTATCACAGCATAAAGTGTATCAGATCATATAAAGAGTGTTAGTACACATGAAGAGAATCAGTATACCAAAAAGCATGAATCAGATATATATATGTGAATCAATATAATGTACAAAAGGAGGATCTCAACAGGATCCAGATATACATGTATAATCTCAAAAAGGAGTGAAATGGTGCACTGAATCAACTCTGGCCCACCCTCTCTCCCTGGTCAAGAGGAGGAGGAGGAGGTGGCATGAATGGAGTTGCTGGAGGTGGCATGGCTCCCTCTGACTGCTAGGATATGTGTGAAAATGTGGGTGCCCTCTGACCCTCAGGAACTGCTGCGTGATACAAGGCATAATAATAAGTTTCCCTCTGTCCCTGATGGACTGTTGTCCAAGCTTGTGTGTCTCTCTCAGCTCTCAACCACTCAAGCTATCTATCCCTGTCTGCCAAAAGTGCCTCTACAGTACTAACTCTAGCCTCCAAGGCTATGATCTAAGCTCTGAGCTCCTCTCTCTCCTGCTCACACCTCAATAGAGGGTCCTCATCTCTGCTAGGATCATGCTCCTACACTCTCTGTCTCTGCTATCTCTGCTACTCAGGAGTAAGAAATAGGCCAGGATCTCTTTGGGGGGCCACAAACCTATATCTCTGGCATCTCTTCCCACTGCCACTCGGACCGCCGGTATCCATTAGCTCTCCACCTCCCCCCCTATCATCACCATCATGCCTATCATCTGGGGGAGGATGCCTACCACCTTTGCCTCCATCTCTACCACCGTCATGACCCCCATGTCTGCCTAGTGCTCTATCTCTGCCGCCTCTCCCCCTGATAGGTGTAACACCCTAAAATTGGCATCTTGCAACTCTAACCTATTTTGTTGCATTTTTCATTCTTCTGAATCATCAAAGTCCTATTATACTAGGTAGTTCTAAGTTTTCACTGACTCTACTCGACCTGAGTGTCAAATGCAGAAAATCCTAAATCTGTATTAATCATACATCATATTTAATTCCTGAATATCTATTTTGGCTAAACAAACCTTATGATCAAATTAATTTAATTAATAAAGTCCTAGCACTTTAATTAAATTAAATTCACCCTCTTTAGCTAAGACACATGAAAAGGAATTAAATAATATTTAATTATTAAATAAATATCCTCATTTTCAATAATTGAATTTAATATTCAGATAATTGAGAAAAAGTAATTATGAGGTCATATTTATTTAATTAATTGGATATTCTCTAAAAAATCTTATTTCTATTCAGAAGTGGAAACTTTGAATTAATTGTGCTTTAAAGAGAAATAAAACAATTAAATTCAAATAAAACAATATTGAATCAAAGAGATAAAACAGTTAAAACAGGAAGAAAACAATTTATTAAATTCTTTTCAATAAAGCTTTCTATTTTTAATTGGTTTTTCTAAGTTGTTTTATTTTAAAACAGGAAAGTTTCTATTCTGATCTTCTCAGGGTTTATAAAAGAGCCCTCTTTCTTCATTCAAACTCCTAAAAACTTTACTCAAAATTGCATTGTTAGAATATCGAATTGTTGTCTCATTTTCTTAATATCATATAGATTAATTTCATTTTGCAAATAGCATAATTTCAATTTCTAGATTAATGGCATGTAGTTTTCATGTTTAGATGATCTCTCATATTTCAATTTCTTAGCATAATATTTGCATTACATTGCATTTGCTTATCATGATAAATCCTTCATTCTTAGATGGTCCATGGTTGTGAGACTCTCGTCCTGAGAGAAAATTTCAAAAACCCCATCTAGATAGAAGGCAACAGGTCGAATCACGCAGGAAGGCAAGTTGAATAACTCATATTCAGTCTTGTTTGTACCTGGTGAAGAAGGACTATGTTGAAGTGTGTGGTTGATTGAAAAGGCCAAAATTAACTCATACATTTTTGGTGCCCACCATGGGGCAGGTATAATCTCTATCTGTCCTCATTTCATTTCAAAATTTTCACTTTTTTTGCATTCTGTCCGTACTCTGTACAGTCTCTTTTTTAATTTCGTGCGAACTTTCTGTACGTTTCGCGTGAACTTTCTAGTTCTTCGTGTGGCTTAGAAAACTTGTTCGGGCAAACTGGCATTCTGTATCACGCAAAATTTTAGTCTAGAGTTTCATTTTTATATTTCATTACCTCGGTTTTCTAACCATATGTTGTTTCTGACATCTGTGATTCTCTGATTTTATCTTTTGAAATAGCATAATAGTGGTTTGTAGGACGTTGAGTCAAAGAAAAGCCATCATAAACTTCTAACATGTTTGTTGCAGGACGCTGATATGAAGAAAGGCATTTCAAACTACTAATGAGTTTTATTGTAGGACGTTTGTTGAAGACCTTGCTTGTTTTCACAATTTCCTTTATCTATTTTCAGTAGTTAAAACACACTTCGGTTGGTGCTTAAAATGAATCATTGTCTTGCGTGATTGGAGTGTCTTTTAGATTGTAATCCTAAGAACTACATGAACATATCCTCTCCCCTCACCTTTATGGATCTTGGGTGTAAGAGAAATTCATGTGATTCTTCTAGAGTGGCTACCTCCCAAGAGCTTTAGTAGAGCCAGTGAGAGTATATGCCCAACCGGTAACAGGATAAAGCCAAGCCCTTCCAAACCGGTATACAAAAAATGCTATTATGATTAGTGTCACAATAGACAGGTGTGAATTTGTTGTGGCAACCAAAATCTCCTCCAGTACCCTAATGGTGCGTTAAATTCCCAACATTGTTAAGGTGAAAGCCTTGCTTTGAAAGGATTGGGAGAGCCCCCTTTATTGGGAAAATGACTTGATCACAACCACCTGAACGGATGACCTTACTACAAACTATTGTTTAGTTTTCCAAAAAACCCTCTATCTGTTGGTGCAGAAGGTCAGAGACCAACTAAGATGCCCCACATTTTTATGGCTTTTAGTAGAGATAACAGCCCTTTGGGAAGAAATTTCTATGGGGTTCACAACTTGGTATGCCTGAGAAGTGAGTGCATATGTAAGGAGGAGCCCGTGCTTCCAAGATTCTAAGTTATCCGCTAAGAGTAAGCATAGTTCAACTTTGGTTCAAGTGGGGATTCAACAGATATTGTCTTGGCTATCCTAGGATTGTAATGTGCTTGTTCGGATACTACAAACATTCTGCTTAATGTGTTTTGTGTGGGTGTATCACTTGAACAATCGAAACTCTCATCAAAACACACAAACTGTCAATCTTGAACATGTTCAACACAATCTGTCAACTGAACTATCTGTCTAAAAATAGCATGATTCCATCTCAAAAAACACAAACTGGTCCTAACAGTCTGATCTGGTAAACATACTTTTTCAAACATTTGCACAATTTCGTGTGAACTTTGCAGAACTTCCCATGACCCGGTGAAAATATTTGTGTGACACAGAACTCTCTGTCGTGTGACATTCAACATCAGTGCCAAATTCTTGTCACTCATTTTTGTCATTCTCTGGTGTCATTCTTTGCATGAAGTCAGCATTTATTCACGCGACACAGCATAACGTTGCGCAAAACTGTAGCCTTTTGTCAAAATAGAAAGCTTAAATCTGTCAATCTTTCATTCTCCTGTCAAATCTGGCCTCTGATATGGGTCTATTTTTCTGCCATCTATCTTCACACAGTCTGAAACTTAGTTTCTTGGGTTGAGAAGTATGTGATTCTTGCTTAAACTGGTCTTGTCTCATGTCCTATTGATCTCTTTCATTTGTGTCGTCATGCCTTGTGTCGCAATAGTCATCTCTTGGCTTGTTTTAGCCTCATCTTAGATGATTTGCACCAAGGATACTTCACCTTTTGGCACTCTTGTGCAATCTTTGAGACAGTTTCAAGTTTGATCCTAGTTCACTTTCCTTGTTCAAAACTTTGTCTATGACTGTCACAACTCGAAGTGGCAAAAAATTTCCATCAATCAATCAATCTAAATCTATATTTTCCACACCATTTCCGGCTACATCTAGTGAGGAATCATCTTGATCTCCTTCCCCGATACGATGACCTTCCAGCAAATGGTCATTTCTTGTGGATCTTAGTAAGGTTCAAAATCCTTTATTTCAAGAAGACCCAAATTCAGAGAACACTCAATCTTGTCATATCAAATCTTTACATCTTGAATCCTTGCATTCTACAAAGATGGCAGATCATAACCAATCAGGTGGTGAATTTAGTGGGAATGATCAACCCTTTAAATCTTGGGGTAAATCACATTCTGAAGATCCCCCCAATGATGTAGAAGGTGAAATCACTCAAGAAGATATTGCAAAAGCCCATTCTAACAAAGATTTCTGTAAAATGATGAGAATTCTACTAGCTGAAGAGAAAGAAAAATACATTCTTGAACTAGCCAATCAAGGGGCTAAGTTA
>MU226909.1:1647753-1667627 GCA_018584345.1 Thuja plicata
GAGCTACATATCAGTGAGCAATTACCACTATATTCCATGATATGATGCATAAAACTATGGAGGATTACGTGGATGACACTTTGGCTAAGAGTATGCACCACAACAAACATCTTGATGATCTGGGACCCATCTTAGACCACATGGAACAATTTAGTCTCAGACTTAATCCTAAGAAATGTGCCTTTGGCGTAACATCTGGTAAGCTACTTGGCTATATCATATCTGCCAAGGGCATCGAAGTTGATCCTACAAAGGTGCAAGCTATTATGGAAATGTCACCGCCTAAGAATATCAGAAAAATGAGAGGACTTCAAGGCCACCTACAGTCTATTAGGTGTTTCATCTCTCAACTGGCGGATAATTCACAACCATTTACCAAGAATCTCCACAAAGGTGTGACTTACCAATGGAATAAAAAATGTGATGAAGGGTTCACGCAAATCAAGTAGTATCTTTCTAACCCCCATATCTTGATGCCTCCCATTCATGGGAAGCCACTTATACTCTACATATCTGCTACGGACACATCATTGGGTATCCTATTGGCTCAGGAAGATCAGCATAAGAGAGAAAGGGCCATCTACTACATCAGTCAGACTCTGGTTTCTTATGAAACAAAATATTCTACTATAGAGAAGGTGTGTCTGGCAGTAGTGTTTTCTTCCCAAAAGTTACGACACTATATCTTGGCTCATACCACACATCTGATTGCTAAGATTGATCCTTTGAAGTACTTTCTCAGTAAAGCTACCCTCACAAGTAGAATAGCCAAATGGGTCATGATTCTCAGTGAGTTCGATATTAAATATGTTGAAAGAAAAGATATTAAGGGCCAAGAAATAGCAGATCAATTGGCGGAGGCACCTTTAGTCGATCATCAACCATTGCATATAGAATTTCCAAATGAGTCTATATTTTTTCTTACACGCCGATCATGGACTATGTTCTTCGATGGTTCATTTACCCAACAGGGGTCAGGTGCTGGAATCCTATTCATTACACCTCAAAGATACTCATTACCAAAAGCATACAAAATGATGTTTCCTTGCACAAATAACATTGCTAAGTATGAAGCTCTCATCAACGGTATGAAGATCACCCTGGAGTGGCGCGTGGATGAACTGAATATTCTTGGAGATTCTGAATTGGTCATCAATCAGGTTAATGACATCTATCAGACGAGAGACAATAAGTTGATACCCTACAAAAGGATGGTTGATGATCTTAAACAATATTTCACTCACATCACATTTTCACAGGTACCGAGGGCAGAAAATGATTTCTGACATGAATTCCTGGTGGAGATGTTATGCTACCCTGCCTATGACTCCCCTGACTCCTGAATGATCTGTTCTGTCATAGGACATGACTCATCTCGCTACCACCATGTATTCTCCTACCTACATGACCAGATCATTCTAGACACTTACTCTCGGAATGAGAAACGTCACCTAATCTGCAGTGCTTCACGGTTTGTTATCATTGCTAATGACTTGTATAGGAGTGGTCTAGACGGTACCCTCCTTAGGTGTTTAGAACCCGATGAGTCCAAACAAGCGTTAGTAGAGGTACATGAAGGCATCTGTGGGTCACATTCTAATGGCCTGATATTGGCCCGCAAACTTATTAGAGCTGGTTACTACTGGCCAGATATGGAGAAAGAAGCAACACAGTTTGCCAAGTCCTGAAAACAATATCAATTACATGGAAACTTGATTCACGCTCTAGCCAAGGAGCTGATTCCATTTATTACTTTCTGGCCATTCCAGCAATGGGCCTTTGATTTGGTGGGTTAGATCTACCCATCGTCCTCTAACGGACATAAGTATATCATTACAGCTACGGATTATTTTACTAAGTGGGTGGAGGCAATCCCTCTCACCATTGCCAGTGGCAAAATAGTAGCAATATTTATTCTTAATTACATCATCTGCAGGCATGGTGTACCCTCTGTGATTATCACAGACAATGGGGGATAGTTTAAAAATAAGGATTTGATAGAACTTTTCTCTAAGTTCAAAATTACTCAACACTGGTCTTCCATCTATTATCCTCAAGGTAATGGACAAGCGGAAGCTTCCAACAAAATAATCCTTAAGATGCTACATCGCACAGTACATAAATCCAGATGAGATTGGCATCTCTAAATTAATCTAGCTCTTTGGGCATACACAACCAGCATTAGAACACCAACAGGAGCTACACCCTATGCGTTGGTTTATGGGGCAGATGCGGTGTTACCTATTGAGGTCAAGATTCCTTCTTTGCGAGTCTCTCTGAAAGGCCTCATCACTAATGAAGATACTAGAATATCTTGGCTACAAGAGCTGGAATTACTTGATGAATGTCACCAAGTGGTGTTTGATCAGCTAAGAGCATATCAAAAGAGGATGTCTAAAAGTTATAACAAGAAGGTTTGCCCAAGAGACTTCCAAGAAGGTGATCACGTTCTGAGAAAGAACACTAAAAATTAGCAACATCGAGTCCAGAAAGGCAAGTTTGAGCCTAATTGGCTTGGTCCATGTATTGTTACTATAGTGTTTGGGTCTGGTACCTATCCACTCTCTACTATTGAAGGAGAACAACTGAAAGAGCCCATCAACACTCTTCATCTGAAGAGGTTCTACAGCTAAGATATCTTCAATATGCTCATGTATATAGTAAATTCCTGAAACAATCCTAAAAATCTGAAAAGGTCTTGAAAAAATGATCATCTTAGTGAAAACCTAGCAATAGGCACTTTGATGTATCTCCAAAAGAAAATCATATATTCCAAAAATACAAAAAAAATGAGAAAAAGAGAAAAAAATGCCATTAATGAAAACCTGGCAAATAGGCGTCATGGTAGCAAAAAAAGAATTTCTGCCAAGAAGGTGGAAACCTGGTAAACAGGTGCCTCTTGTTCCTTAATACTATATCTATCACAGCACCTCTTGGCTTCATACATTTGCTTTCCCACATTCCTGCTTTCATTTTCTTTCAGTTCCTGTCAAGACACCAACTCACATGGATTGAAACTGGTTATACTCTCGGGGCAACCCTCCTAATCTTGGGGGCATTGTCTTACTATCTTTTGGATCTAATTTGTGACAGTCACCAGTGGTTCTCACTATGTCTGCCTACTGTCACTTATCTTATACAGAGTTCTCTATTCTTGAGAATCTCTCACATCAGTCACCAGTGGTTATCACTATGTCTGCCTACTGATGTATAGCTTATATCACGATCACTTCATTTGAGCATCTCTCTCACGTCAGTCACCAGTGGTTCTCACTACGTCTACCTACTATCATTGTTCTATCAAGATTTCTCACATCCATTCTAGTTGGAGTTATACTTACACGCTCTATCTTTCGATACTTGGTCTTGACGATTCTATGCTTTAGTTTGTACATATCTTTTGGTCACTTTTGTGACACTCTAGTTCCTTTGTGAACCCTCCTGACTTGACATTGATTCACCATACGCTTGGGGGAAATCACATCTCGTTTGTCCTCGCAACATACATCAAGTCAGTCATCATTACTTGGGGGCATGGGCCCCCCATTTGATCACATCTCTGGTTTACACCTAAGTCAGTAATCTTGTCACTTCTCAAGGACAACTTTCTATTGACACAAACTAGTGTTTTTCAACACCACTATTACAGTGTTTTTTAACACTATATTTGGACACATCTATGTTTTTAACACATATCAGATATCTCACACGTAAACATCTATCGATAACATTCAAACACAATGCACGCACAAGCACGACAGTGTTTTTCAACACCTCATACACATCCATATTCGTAAAACTTTGAAACAAGCTGAGCTATGCTTGAATATTTCTTTGTATGTTGTCTATTCTTATGGATTTCATTGACATCTTCTTTGTCTACTGCTTGTTGGCATAATCCCGATGATCCGGTAATGTCTAATAAACAGGGTGTATGTGATAAGAGCTCCCGCAATAAGGTGGAACAGCCTCACATCCCTCGATCTTGTTTATTTGTACACAATGGTGAGGTCGGTACTATCTCCTTACTTTTTATTGCTATGTTTGTTATTGTTTTACTTGTTATTGATCTGTATATTTATGCATGATCGCACTCATGGTTATCTTGGCTTTGAATGCCTCGATACTAGTGTACTCTTGCAACATTAACTAGAAACAATGTTCAGGTCATCTTGGCTTTTGTGCCCTGGTGCTTACGTTTGTTTCCTACATTTTATCCGATGATAAGTCATATTCATATCCTTATGGTTGCATTGTGGCGCCAATAAGGGTTGTATCAACTTTGATGTTCCAAAAAATGCTCAATGATGATAAATATACGATGGGTCTCACAACCATGTCCTAGAATTGCACCTTCATATTGCATCTAGCATAGCATTGCATTTTTCATTCTAGACTTGCATTGTGGCAGCAATTCAGTGTTCTCTTCTTTGCATTCTTTTGGGTTCATACATAGGGGAGTTCTTCTTTAGAGTCTTGGTTTCATCATGACTGACCAAGTGTTTGATCCTTCCTCTTTATTTTCAGCTATATGCTCAATCCATTTTCAGGATCGAAATCAAAATCTGACACTTATATATTGCTCAAAATCGCATTTCAAAATTTTTGGGACTGACGTGATCAGATGCTTGTGCAGTCACTCTTCTGACCTCACTTTCTTGTCAGAATCTTATCATATCATCATTTTATGAAATCTTTGACTTTTTTCTTTCAAAGTCAACTCTGGTCAACTCTAGTTAGCCCCAGTCAAACTTGGTCAAACCTGACCTTGAAATCACTCAAAATTGATTTTGAATCTTCTGAATTCTTCCATAATCTATTCTGAGTTCTTTCTATCTGCGATTTTTCACTCTCTATCAT
The DNA here is from genome assembly GCA_018584345.1 of Thuja plicata. Lineage (NCBI taxonomy): Eukaryota > Viridiplantae > Streptophyta > Pinopsida > Cupressales > Cupressaceae > Thuja > Thuja plicata. Next base: position 1,652,614 of record MU226909.1, read on the forward strand.
CATTATGACGTGTCAGCTTTCGATTTCGCTCCCGAGGGGGCAAGATGATTACATCATTGAATCTATTCTAATCAATCTAATCAAATCCTCACCACTTGGGGCATATTCAATTTTTTGTACCTCACGGTCAAAACTGGGTGTTCCATGCCTTTCAATCATTTGGGGCATTTCAATTTTTCGTATCTCATGGTCAAAACTGCATGTTCCATGCTTTTCAATCACTTGGGGCATTTCAATTTTTCATACCTCATGGTAAAAACTGAGTGTTCCATGTCTTTTAATTACTTGGGGCATTTCAGTTTTTTGTACCTCACGGTCAAAATTGAGTGTTCCATGTCTTTCAATTACTTGGGGCATTTCAGTTTTTTGTACCTCACGGTCAAAACTGAGTGTTCCATGTCTTTCAATTACTTGGGGCATTTTAGTTTTTCGTACCTCACGGTCAAAACTGAGTGTTCCATGTCTTTCAATCACTTGGTCGCCATGTTTAGTTTTTCATACCTCACGGTCAAAATTGGGTGTTCCATGCTTTTCAAATCACTTGGTCGTCATGTTTAGTTTTTTCGTACCTCACGGTCAAAACTGGGTGTTCCATGCTTTTCAAATCACTTGACGCCATGTTTAGTTTTTCATACCTCAAGGTCAAAACTGCATGTTCAAAGTTCTTTCTTCTATGCTTCAGGCATCAGACTATTCTTTGAATTAATGCGCTGCTCGCACATCAATTCAAAGAGGGGCAAAATGTAACACCCCAAAATTGGCATCTTGCAACTCTAACCTATTTTGTTGCATTTGTCATTCTTCTGAATCATCAAAGTCCTATTGTACTAGGCAGTTCTAAGTTTTCACTGACTCTACTCGACCTGAGTATTAAATGTAGAAAATCCTAAATCTGTATTAATCATACGTCATATTTAATTCCTGAATATCTATTTTGGCTAAACAAACCTTATGATCGAATTAATTTAATTAATAAAGTCCCAGCACTTTAATTAAATTAAATTCACCCTCTTTAGCTGAGACACATGAAAATGAATTAAATAATATTTAATTATTAAATAAATATCCTCATTTTCAATAATTGAATTTAATATTCAAATAATTGAGAAAAAGTAATTATGAGGTCATATTTATTTAATTAATTGGATATTCTCTCAAAAATCTTATTTCTATTCAGAAGTGGAAACTTTGAATTAATTGTTCTTTAAAGAGAAATAAAAAAATTAAATTCAAATAAAACAATATTAAATTAAAGAGATAAAATAGTTAAAACAGGAAGAAAATAATTTATTGAATTCTTTTCAATAAAGCTTTCTATTTTTAATTGGTTTTTCTAAGTTGTTTTATTTCAAAACAGAAAAGTTTCTATTCTGATCTTCTCAGGGTTTATAAAAGAGCCCTCTTTCTTCATTCAAACCCCTGAAAACTTTACTCAAAATTGCATTGTTAGAATATTGAATTGTTGTCTCATTTTCTTAATATCATATAGATTAATTTCATTTTGCAAATAGCATAATTTCAATTTCTAGATTAATGGCATGTAGTATTCATGTTTAGATGATCTCTCATATTTCAATTTCTTAGCATAATCTTTGCATTACATTGCATTTGCTTATCATGATAAATCCTTCATTCTTAGATGGTCCATGGTTGTGAGACTCTCATCTTGAGAGAAAATTTCAAAAACCCCATCTAGATAGAAGGCAACAGGTCGAATCACGCAGGCAGACAGGATGAATAACTCATATTGAGTCTTGTTTGTACCTGGTGAAGAAGGACTATGTTGAAGTGTGTGGTTGATTGAGAAGGCCAAAATTAACTCATACAATAGGTGAGTCCTTAGGATCATAATCCAGTGGCTCCTTTATACAAGGAATCATCTCCTCTGGCACTGTGAATCACGGGAATGGATGCTGAAGCATCTCTGTAGCATACCCATCAGAAACACCTACATCCTCAACATCTGGGCAAGGGTCCCAATCTATCGCTACCATGTCATGGATGTCTTATGTAGTAGTATCATAAGTCAGCTGGGCTCCCTAATCAGCTACCTCATCTCTAATCCGTGCATATACTGCCACATCCTTAGTGCGGCCCTATCGTCAGCCATACTACCTCAAAACCCTGGTAATCAGAAAGTGCTCAATGATGTACCTGGTTTGGCCTATCAGATATCTTCTCTGACACAAAAAGGGAACCTGCCAAGCATTAGATGTCAATACCTCATAGTCTAGGTATGGTTGCCACACGATCTCTTTCATATCATCGAATAAATGACGCTAGTACTCAACCTTGCCCAGGTGAGGCTGCTGTAATAGACCTGCGTACATGTACACATAGGGCTGCTTTGGTGCTGTCTACCTATCCACAATTAGCCATGTTACTGGGATGTTCTCCCAACCCATACCTGAAGAATCAATATGCCCACAGTCATGCTACAGGTATGGTGGTAAACAATCTCATGCAACTCTCGGTATATATGAGCTAATATGCAGCACCCCAAGCAAATCATCGGTGGTGGATGATCATCTGCTCTACCATTCCAACCTAGCCCACCAAGAAACTGTGTTGCCCTCTATCTGGCATAAGGATGCCACCTACCAAACTAGCTAAGTATATAGCTACTCGATCATAGTGATTGACCATGTAGTCCCAGGACAGGTATCTGCGATCTATGCTGTCATCCTGGAAGAATCTCTGAGTAGTCCCGATTGCCATGCTAGCTCTTGACTTGAAGAACACCTCATGTCCCACCATGGGCATGCACAAGATCATACAAACATCCTCAGGTGTCACCGTGATCTCACCAGTCGGTAGGTGGAAGGTGTTGTGCTTTGAATGCCATCTCTCAGCTAGAGTAGTCAACAACCCTTAGTTTACTCCAATCTTGGGTAAACCAATCAGTGCTCGCAATCTACACCAGATCATGATAGTCTTCTCATCATCTAACAATCATCCAGACAATGCTAGAACTCATGCGGGATAAGTGCCTCGAAAGGTGACTACCTCAAACTAGGCCTGATTTTTGATAACACAGACAAGCATCAGCATTCTATCTACAATAAAGGGCATATTCCTTCTCTACTCAGTCATTTCAAGTTTGCAGGATGCAAATAGATCAAAACAATTTAAAAACATAAGTCTTTTACCAGATATGATCCTAAAAATATAGGATGTGATTGCGCATACAGGATGCGATCCTAGAAAAATAGGATATGATCCTAAATGCAGGGTGCGATCCCCGAAATCTGGGATACAATTCACTGAGGGAATCTAGCTAAAAATATAACTAAATCTAAAGGACTAGATGCAATCTGAGAAAACCCAGATGCGATGCAGAATCTGGGAAAAACCAGATACGATTTAGGAAAAATAGAATGCGATGCGCATTTCGCAGGATGCGATCTAGAATCCTGGATGTGATCCTATCTTTAACTAGCTATAAAATGCACAAAAATGCTTAAAATTCAAAAAAACAAAATTCACAAGGTAGTTTATCAAGCACTTACTGGCGATGGGTAGTCAGCTAGTCGCTGGTGTCGTCGGCTCATCTCGAAATGATGTTTCCTTATAGGGACCACCATTTTCTCTATAGAGCTCTCTAATTGGCTATAGTTAAATGTTAAAATGAATAGTGAAATGGTCAATTTGGAGGCTTATATGGGTCTTTTGGGACATTTAGGGCTTCCAAAACTCCTCCCAGCTAACTACAAAATCATTTGTGTTCTCTTTTTCTTCAATCGGGAACCAAATTGAAGGTGCCTACGACATTTTCAGCAGCACAGTGTCATTTTTACGACAAGTTCAAAAATTGCGATTTTGCTTCGTTTATTCACCACAATAGTACATATTGCACATTTCATCATACAAATTGATCTACACATCATTATCACTCATATTTTCACATAATTCACTTGATAATCATGTGTTTATTTTTAAACACACCTTCTTCTACTCTTCTCTTTCTGGCCTTATCGCTTCCTGCAAGTATTTTGTTCTCTGTAACTAAGGGATTTTATTTGTTTCCTTCGATTTCATTCCCGAGGGGGCATGATCACACTATCATCAATTAAATTTTTGCTCAAAACTGCATTAAAAATTACTTCATTATCAAACAAACTAGGGGCATAACAGTTCCTTGACTAAAGTCAGAACTTTTGGATAGAAATCTTTGGTTCTCATAAGCTGGATATCTTATGTTCTCTCATTTTAGAAGATTTTTAAAGCTCCTGGCAGCTTCATACTGACTTTTGGATGACAACCAAGTTCAGAATATGTATTATCAATTTTCAGACGACAACCAAGTTCAAAATTGGTATTTTTAAAAACTTTTGTTGATCTTTGGACAATAACCAAGTTCAAAATCAATTCTATTAGTTTTGTTCAATCAAAGTGTGAGACTGATCTCATCAAAATTTTGTTCGACAACCAAGAATGGGATTCTCAATCTTTTTGAAGTCAAAATAAAAAACTTTCTTTGAATCAATGCGCTGCTCTCACATCAATTCAAAGAGGGGCAAATGTAACCACCTGAATTTGGTCTGTTCCAACTATGGACCTTATTTGCCCTAAGTGTGATCATACCCTCGATTTATTTTCAAACGACCCTATTACTGCTTGGCATAATTCTTTAAATCAATTTAATGTCCTAGGGGATTTTTATTACTGATTTATATTAACTATTATAGCCATACAATTCAAATCAATTTCGACCAATCAAATCAAACCAAAATCAAAATATGGCTATAGTATTTAATTATAAAAGAATTAAAAAAATCCCAAAATCAAATACCCACTTGCAAATAACCTATTTCCCCTAGCCTATTTAATTTAATTAAAATGGCTATAGTCCCCTAATTATTAAAAAGCAATTTCATTGATTAAATAATTAATTCCTATATTTCTAAATGAATTAAATAAGTTTATTTCATTTATTAATATTCCCCTAAACCCCAACCTAACCTATCTCAACCACTTCTACCCTGGGTTCTAACCCATCCCAACCTATTTCACCCATGCTAATCTAATCCTAATCCTAAATTCTACTCTAACCCACCTCCTAATGTTGTCACATTCCATTAAGGAATACTTAACAACTCAACCCACTTGAGAAAGTCCACTTTCTCAAGCTAGAGTTTCTTAAAGTCCATTTTCTCAAGCCACTCTCTTACATCCTCCCTTGCCTCTTTAAAGCCTTCATTAATATGAAGACCTTAAGTCTATGTCTCTCACATGCCTTATTAATGCCTTGGGCATTAAAGGCTCTTACATATTCATTTATGAGTCTTCTAATTCATAAATGAACCTTGTCCCCCCCCTCTCTCTCCCATTCTTATATAAATAAAAGCCTATTTTAAGAGCAAATAAGCCTTCACATTAGATCAAAAATATATTGTTATGCTGTTAGATTCATCCTAGACTCACATTTCATCTATTATCTCATGCTAGTTTATTGTTTCCATTTCATCTTTTAAAGCTAGATTACATGCTTTTCCATATTTTTAGCTTAAATTTGAATCAAATTCTTCATGCTAGAATAGTATTGGTCACTGATTTATAGCATATTCTGAGGGCTAGTATGTTATAGATTACACTCTTTCTAGTTAGAAGGCAATAGGCTTATATTAGTGGTTTTTAACGTTTTATCTAACCATTTGATCTAATGCAATGACCTATTGAATGTTTGTGTTTATTTCATCAAGTACCCAAATACACACACACAGTCGACATGGTTGTTAAAGTGATCTTTGAATTTGTAGAACCGACTACATTTGCGGTGTACCAACCACTAAGTACACCGCTGCTAAAAACTCCTTTTCTATATAATGGTCCTAGATAGATTGGAGCCTGCGGCTTTATATTCCAAAATGATAAACCACAGTGATCCTTCTGTATGAGTTGTACAATCTGAAAATCTTGGTTGCGTGAGTGACATGAATAAAACATAAAATAACTGACACTATCTGTACTTGTGATTGTGAAGGATCATCGATCGATCCATCAATACACGAGATGTTATTAGTTGTATTACAATATGAAAAATAGTTTTCTCATAATTTATCAAATATAAAAGAAAGTCTATTGTAATTACGCTAGAGAAATGGAGATGAGACTGTTATTTGCCTTGAATAAAAGTGGTCCCGTAAGCTAAAGATGGTAAGGTGAGCAGTAAAATAAAATAAAAATCTGTAATCTTTGATTGGATGATGGAAGGTTATTAACAAGAATTGAGAATACCCACAAAATGAAGATTGTAAACTGAGCATTAGAGGGAGTATTCTTCGTGGGTTATTGTTAATCCAATTCAAAGCAATTAGGTCTCTCAAAGAGAGAGGCTACGGAGGAAGAGTGAGAAAAGTAAATAAATATAATTCCAACACTTTGGTGGTCAAAAAAAGACACTTAGAGGTGTCGGAAAGAGATCTGTAACATGTAATGTCAATGTGCACAAGTTTTTGCTCTAAAGGTACGGGTTTCAACAGATAAAGAGATCAAAATCATTATACTGCAAATTGATTGTCAAGCAGCGAAGGGACTGAAGTATCAAAGTCTCTCTCTTTTTTTTTTTTTACCTGTATTTGTTTTTTTACTTAAGGCTTTCTAGAGTCTCTAATAGATAATTATTTTGTTTGTTAGTCTTTTCCTAGTGTTTTTTTTTTTTTTTGTTTTTTAAAGACTTTTAACTTTATGTTTTTTCTTTTATCATTCTTACTTTTAGTAAGATTAGTTTCATTTGTCTTGATGACACTATTATAATTAGATTTATAGGTTCATGTTTTTTCCTTGTTAATCTAGTTTAAAAAGATAAGAGATCAAAGAAAAAAATAAAGTTTAAGTTTAATTTTGATAAATATTTATTAAGTGTATTAAGTTAAAACATGGAGAAATGAATTTTAGATCTTAATGATAAAATAACTTGTCATAATGTTAAGAAAATATACTAAGAATTTTGTATTAAAAGACATGAGTATAGTTTTTGATAGATAAAGCAGCAAGAGGGTGCTGGCCTGTGGAACAAAGGACTAGTAGCACATCAACAACACATTAATGGAACTAGTCAAAGTAGGTAGAAAATTTTAACAACATAATCACAAAATCTAATTCTGCCCCTATCAAAAACATAAACCATAGTACTAATCAACAAGATTAAACCAGAGTACTTAAAATAAATAGTAGCATGTAAAGTATCAGTTATAACCTGCGCAAGGCTACAAAAAAAAAAACTAACATTAACCCGAACCGCAACATAGGAGATCCAAGGGCTAAGCCCAGCCAAAATTAACCAACACATGGACACCAGAGATTAGTTCTTACCACCCAGATGTTTAGACAGCAGGGTCCTAGCCCACTCCTCTTGCAGAAATAGGTATAGATCTTTGTTGTCCTCGTTCGCTTCCAGCCTGCCACCCGCCAGCTTTTCCTGCACATGACAAAGGGTCATAGCCAAAGCATGCATGACCTTCAGGGAAAATTTGTTGCTTCTCATGCAATGGTTCATCAGATCCTGCATATTCTTCTTAATCTCCACAATATCCTTGTCCAAATTTGAGAACCTCCTTTTAAGGGTGTCTTTAAATTTGTTTTTGTCCTCGAGGGCCACGGTATGGGGCTTATCCTGGGGATCATTAGGAGGACTCAAGGGTGGGGTAGGGTTAATGGGGGTTTCCATGGTTTGCTAGAGGTTGGGAAAAGGAGTGTTACCAGTCCTAGGGGGACTCGTATAGCCATCCAAGGAACCTTTCTTGGACTCAGTGGAGTGCGAGCCATTTCAGACAGGGAAAGCTCTTTAGAGGCCGTCTCCATCAACCTAGTTTTACACTATTCCTTGGCAATTCTATTTGACCTCTGGTGACCTGAGTCACTTAAGTCCACCTCCAGAATACCCTGGCTCTCCATCATTCTTCATCTTTTGGGCCTATAATCAGTCTCAGGAGTGTTGTCAGCCTCTTTCCCATCTTTGTACTCCACAGAATCAGAGACATAAGACTCCTCTTGACCCTCCTTCCTACTGAGAGGGTTTTTAACACTTTTTTTGTGGGTTGTACCCTTTTTATCAGCCATCTCAGGCTCCTGGGTGATACACATGGACTGGGAGGAGCAATGGGTGGGATTTTTAGTTTTGGCCAGGGGATCCTCCTGGGGCATCATCTGGATAATCAGGGGGGGTTGGGGTGCCAGGCAGATAGCTTTGTCAAAATGATAGATGCAGAGAAGGAGGCCTTGATGGAGGATAGCTTTATTAAGGTTTCCTTTAATATCCAAGACATTACTCTCTATGGAGTGAAGAAGATAAAAGGGTATGTAAATTAAATCCTTGTTTCTAATATGATTCAGGAACGGTAAGAGGTAGTTGTAAAACATAGTGAACTTACCTTCCAGTGTGAGGCTCGTAGGGTCAGGAGTCTGATTGGTCTTTTTGTATTTTTTCTCCCCACCATAGGGAGCTCAGTCACCTTAGCTATGACCTCTTCATTCAGCTAGAAGTGGATTCCCCCAACCAAGACACTCATATTATTCTAGGAAGAGATAAATTGTTTGGAGATTCTCTTGTCATGCCCACCTTTCATTCTTTCCATAAAACCCCATATGCCTATTTCTTTGCAGTAATGATTCACCAATGTATCATAAGTGAAAGCCTTGTCAATGTTATTAGGCTCAATGCAAAGAGTGTTGCCTCCCATTTCAAGGGTCTGCTCCTCTTGTGCCAGAATATCTTTGAAATCTAAGAGCTGAGCGTTTTTGCAGGTCATAAAAAACCACTTGTTTGCGCAAAGCCTTTTTGACGAAAGGTTATACTTAAAATGTTGGTCTTGAAAATTTTGTAAAACGGGCTCCATACATCAAGATCTAATAGATCTCCAGGTGCCATTAATAGCAATAATACTAGGGACAGCCAAAAAAACCCTCTGATTCAGACAACTCTTACTCCACACATTCGAAAGGTAATGATAATTCTTTATGGGAAATTGAGTTCTCTTTTCCATAATTGTGAAAATCACCCAAACACACCAGCACATGATCCAGTAAGGATTCATAATGAATATGATAGCCTGGCACATTTAAATAGTAATATTCATTTCTCCCATGATGAGTTACTGAGTCACTGGAGATAAGTCACTAATCACCCTCTAACTATTGAGTTTGATTTATTTTAGGCCTATTGTTGCCATTGAGTCGGCAACTAAATTCCTGTCTCTATATGTGTAGCCTATAGTCGTGTGCTAGAAGCTGTTGAGAAGCTCGATGATCTCCATAATGATAGGTCTAGCATGCCATCCTACACTAGCACCACTAGTGACACTCTCAACAACCACTTTGGAATCCCCCTTGATTTCCAGCTGTTTGAAGTTCATTTGTTTCACAAATTTAATACCCCAGAGAAGGGTCATTCCTTCTGCCTGGGTGACAGTGCAGTTATTGATAGGCCTAGCATACGCTAGTAGGCAAGTTCCATTGTGATATCTTAGTACACCACCCCCTGCATGACCAATATTATTTACTACCCCATCAAAGTTTAATTTTGTCCATCGTCTAGGAGGGGCAGCCCATTTGGTAGCTTTTCTAGCTATCCTTTTCGCATTGTCAAACCTGGAGAACCCATCTAGGAGGTTCCAGCTGTAAGAAATTCTAACTTCCCAGGCAGCAGGAGGATAGGGGAGAGCTTCTATTTAGCCATCATGGCATTCTCACACAAGAGCTTAGTTCCAATATGGAGACAGGTCTTAGACTGGTTACTATTCTCTCTTAAAATCCTGTTGTTCCTTTCCTTCCAAATGGTACAGCATATGTTAGGGGGAAGCATACGCCAGAGGAGTTCGAGTAGGGGGTGATTGGAAGGAGATCTCTAGTTTTTAAATTTATGCACTTCTCTGCCCAGGGCCCACAAGATACCCAATTTTCTGATAATCCCTTGCCAAATGCTGGTGGCATAGTCACAGTGGATGAAAAGGTGGTTTACCATTTCTTCCTCCTTACATAGGACACATCTGTTTGCTATGGAGAAGCCCCTCTTTATGAAATTATCTTGGGTTAGGACCTTACCATGCATTAGAGTCCACCAGATAAAATTTATTTTTGGCGTGATCTGAGGGATCCACACCTTCTTCCAGTCCCCTGGGTTACTCTCCTCCTTCAGAAGTAGACTGTAAGCATATTTAACTAAGAAAGTACCAGCCTAGGTGGGGGCCTAGATAATAAAGTCATCACGCCCTAAAATTTTGATATTAGTCAGGTTTTCCATGAGATCCTTGGCCAAGTGTTGTAGGTCTGATCTGTCCCTTAGCTGATTAGGTATATCCTTCCAGTCTCTACCATTGATGTAGCTAGAGACTCTATTACCTAAGATAGGTCTGAGATAGTCCATAAGGGGTTTGAATATGTGGCCCCAGTTAGGTTGATTCATGATCTAGTGGTCATTCCAAAATCTGATGGATCTCCCATTTCCAATTTGCCAAAAAGCTCCTTTAGACAGAAGGGTCTTACATTTACATATGTTAATCCAGAGTTTGGATCCGCTGGGGAGGTCACTATTATGGAACATCCTCCTATAAGGATGTCCTTGGAGGTACTTGGATTCCATTAATCTGCACCAGTCTACTTTTCTTTCTATGATCTTCCAAGCCACTTTCGTGGTAAGGGCCTTATTCATCAGACCAATTTTTCTTAGACCCAGGCCACCCATTCTTTTCGAGAGGCAGACAGTGTCCCGATTGACAAGTGAAATCCTCTTCTTTTCTTTAGACCCCGCCCATAGAAAGGTTCTCTAAATCCTTTCAAGTTTATCAACCATGTTGCTTCTGATTTTAAAGAGGGATAGGAAGTAAACAGGGATCCCTTAGAGAGTGGAGGCCACCAGCTGAAGTTTTCTAGCATTGCTTAAAAACTTCCCTTTCCAACCAGCAAGTTTCCTCTGGGTTCTTTCAAGGATGGAATTCCAGAAATATTGGGACACCTCTTTGACTATGAGGGGGAGGCCAAGGTAGGTAGAAGGAAGTGAAGCTACCAAAAAACCTAGAATTTGAAGCATCTTATTTTGTAACTCCATTGGGGTATTGAAGAAGAACAACTGACTCTTTTGATAGTTAATACACTGTCCATAAGCCCATGCATAACTTTCAAGGATTTGTTTCCGCTGTCTCACCTCAATCACTAAACAATACCCAAAGAGGAAAGTGTCATCCACAAACTGTTCTAACACCACCTGAGGAAGGGTAGAAGCAGGTTTGATGCTTTTTATTCTTCCCATAGCGGACAACATACATAGATTCTTGCTAAGCACATCAACCACCATAATAAAGAGGTAGGGGGAGAGAGGGTCTCCTTGTCTAAGACCCTTCTCTAGAATAAAATAGCCACCAAGGGAGCCATTGATAAGAATAGAGAAGCTAATAGTTTGAGTACATTCTTGTATAATCTGGATAACCTTCTCATTAAAGCCCATTTTAGCAAGAATTTTAAGCAGAAAAGACCAGTTAACTTTGTCATAAGCTTTAGAGATATCCAGTTTAAAGGCCATACCTAGGACCTTGCTTCTATCCATAGAATGGATGATTTCATGGGTGGAAATGGCCACATCTAGGATCTGTCTACCTGGCACAAAACCTTTCTGAGTAGCGCAGATAATTTTGTCAAGAAGAGGCTTGATTCTGCCAATTAGTATCTTGGTAAGGATCTTGTAGAAGGTATTGCAGAGGCTAATGGGTCTAAAATCCAATATAGATGTAGGATAGTCATGCTTAGGGACAAGCACAATGTAGGTTTGATTATGCTTTCTGAGAAGGTGACCAGTCCTAAAGAAGTCTCTTGCAACATGGGTAACATAAATCCCCACAATGTCCCATTATTCCTTAAAAAATGCCAGAGGAAATCCGTCTGGTTTAGGGGCTCTGTAAGCTCCCATAGCAACGACCACCTTCTTGACCTCCTTGCCAGAGACCTACTTCATAAGCATGTCATTATCACTAAGAGTAATAAAACTTTGGATGTGGTCTAGGAGATTTTTTTGGATGTTGTTCAGACATATAGGGCCCTTCTCAGAGTACAGCCCCTTAAAGTAGTTAACCGCACCCTGATTAATTTTATCCTTCTCCTTGACTTCATTCCTTCCTTCATCCATAATAGAAGAGATGGTATTTCTTCTTTTATGGATGCTGGTAGACCTATGGAAGAAGGTCGTGTTCTTGTCCCCTTCAGCAAGCCACTAGATTCTGGATCTCTGGTTCCAGTAAATTTCTTCCTTTTTCAGGGTTTCCTGCCACTTATGTCTAGTCAACTCCTCCTCCACCTAAATCTAGGGCGGGTAGCTTCCAGACGCCAATTGGGCTTGGAGGGAATCTAAGTTTTCAGCGAGATCCTTTTTTCTCTTTGTGAAAGTCTCTGAAATTATGTTTGCTCCAACCTTTAACCTCCCTTCTAATAATTTCAAGCTTTTGGGCTATTCTGAAAAATGGCAGTACCCCTAATATTAGTCTTCCACCAGAATTTCACTTGATCTCTAAAGGATGGGTGAGAGCACCACATAATTTTAAATCTTAAGGGAATCAGGCTGACTTTAGGGGCATCAAGCCAGAAGAGAAGGAGGGGGTTATGATCTAAATTAGTTTTAGGGGGGGAAGACAAGGAAGAGTTCAAGAAAAGGTTTCATGAAGAGGTGCTCAGGACCCAATCCAGCCTCACCTAGATGAGGTGGGTACCCTCCTATTGTTGGACCAAGTGAAGGGGTTCCCCTTTAGAGTGATGTCAAGAAGACCTATGGAAGAGATAAAATCAGCCAGCTCCCCCATGCTATCTAAGTAATCCATTAGACCAGCACACTTTTTTGAAGGATAAAGGGGGTGTTAAAATCACCTTCCAGTAGAAAGTTCCCTGAACAGTCTTGATCCAGCCGATGGCCAAGATCAACCCATAGGGAAGCTCTACCATATTGGGTGTTAGGAGCATAAAAATTGAAGGTGGTCCATCCAGTTCCATTCTTCCTGAAGGTGACAACAAGGAAGTTAGGTGAAGAAGTAGCTAGCTAAGCAGTTATTCTATTAGGGTTCTAGAGCATAGCAATACCACCAGATGCGCCCGCAGCTTCAGAGTAAAGGAAAGTAGCCCCCCAGCCAGAGATTGGGTGCTAGGGTAGAAAAATTACTAGCAGACATCTTAACCTCTTGTAAGAGTAGAACGTCCAAGTTGAGATCAAAGATGTAATGTTTGACAACATTTTGTTTAAGGGAGCTGTTCAAACCGTTCACATTCCAAGAAAAGCAATTCATCTCTTATTTTTAAAACTAGATTCCAGGGTTTTCTGCTTACCTACTGCAACATCCCTTATGGACCCTCTTGATCTCCTTGCCAATTCTGAAGACCTTCCTTAGGGTGTTTCCATTCCCACATTGACCTTTTTAGGCTTGGTTTTCTTTTTCTGTGTTTTCCATTCCCCATCCTCATCCTCTGAACCATCTAGGGAGCTGGAGGAGTTCTTCTTCACAAACTTTGGGTGGTGGGGGGGGGTGGTTTAGCATCCAGCTTTGGGGATTGTAACTCAAGAGAAATCACAATGATAGGCTATTCCTCCTTAGTAGGGTTATTCATCCTCCCCTCAGGGGGGATGTCAGGGGGGTCTTTACCGGCTCCGCCAAAGGCTGGAGAATAGGTTCCTTCGTAGACAGATTAGGAGAAGGACTAGAGAACCCCATATCTAACTCACAGGGGGGATGATCTCACCTTCCTCAAGTGCCATAATTTCAAATTCCATTTCATTAGCCACCGAGGGTGGCCTAGACTCCAACTTTTCCTCTTCACTTATGGAGTGTGGATCCTCAACTATTCCTTTGTCTTTGTTCTCTTTTTTTGATCCTGACTTGGAGGACTTACAAGTATCACTAGATTGGCCTCTGCTACCACAATTTTGATAGAATAGGGTATCATTCTCATACACCAATGCTTGGGTCCATCTACCTAGTTTAGATTTCAAAATGACAAAGCTGGGTAGGATTTTATTCATAGTGACATTCGCATAGAATCTAGTAAACACCAACCTAGATTTAGAATGGGTCACCTAGTCTACTGTGATGAATGAGCCAAAGGAGTCACCTATCCATCGAAAGACTTTCTCATCCCAATACTCAAGTGGGAGGCCAAGGAGATGGACCCAAACCAGAGCCATTCTTGTTAGATCCGACGCCAGATTGAATCTGGGTTTCCATTTTGCAGGGGCCATGAAGTGCTTTCCATAAACCCATGAACCTGATATCACACAAGATAGGTCCTCTAGAGTGGTAAACTTAAAAAAAAAAGTCCTCCCAGCATAGAAAAAACTAGGAAAGAACCCTTGATCTTCCACTGGTTAGACACCCATTTTCTAACCATTTCTATGGTAGGTCAAAAGTTAAAGAATTTACCAACTAGGGCCAGCTGAAAGTCAGCCATCGTGCGATTTGTTAGGAATAAGGTGTCTCAACCTTGAATAATTCCTATTCTTATTATTTGTTTTGTAAAATGTATTTCTTGCAAATAATGTTGATGTGTCGGCATCTTGAATTGTGTGTAAGGAGATCATGGCTAAAACGGTTGTGACGGATTCCTATGACATGTAAGAGCTATGTCAGGAAGATTCAATGATAGGTGAAGACATGTGGCAATTGATAAATGTGAGTACTATACACTCTTTCCCTATTTTCTCAGAGAATGGTAAAATCCTAATACGGTTATCTTTGGGAGTAGCCCTAAAAAGTGAAGCGCATGATATAAGTGTTTTTTAGGGTTGCAAAGAGTAGTGATGCGAGTGTATTGTTGGAATGTTTTATGCTGCCGTGATTTTTCTTCAAGGGTTTTGAAATCTTCTGAAAGAACTTGCATTGCAAGTGTGTTGTAAGCTGTAATAGTTTTGATCAATACATTATGTAGGTTTTGGAGTGCTGGGGTTTTTTACCGAAAGGTTTTCCCCAGGGTAAATCATTGTGTCATTCTCTACTTTTCTATATGCATGGTATGTGGTTGCAATATCTTTGTTAAAGTAGTTAACGAAT
>MU226909.1:1667677-1689629 GCA_018584345.1 Thuja plicata
CTTTTCTATATGCATGGTATGTGGTTGCAATATCTTTGTTAAAGTAGTTAACGAATCTGAAATTGTAAGGGTTTAAAAGAATTTGCATAATACTTTCCTATAGAGATTAGCGTAGGAAGTTGTTTTCGCACCTGAGTTTCCTTACACGATTCACCACTGAGTCTTGGAGCGAAATTTTAGTGCCGTCCTTAGTCCGAATGAGTATATTTTTTGTGCCAAGAATCTTTTATTAAAATACATGAAGTATAGTTATTAAAGATATTATTTAAATTTCACTGCTACTATTTTTTTATGTTGATTGTTTAATCATAATATTAGGTAAAATTCTAGTAATACGAAGGATAGATGAAATATCAAACTTGATTGGCTTGAATATCCTATAAAAGATGGGTAAAGAGGCTTAAGATCTAGATGATATTGGATTTCTAATTGTGGGGATGAATTTTAAAAAAACTCATAAGGAGACTAAATCTTACAATCTCAACCAACAACATGCTTAAGTTGTTGTAACAATCACTATAAAATATTGTAGCTATTAAAATAATGAGTAGATCGCAAACCATTCCACTTGAAGAATATATTTACAATATAAAATAATATCCATATTTATATTTGTGATCTATTTATTTACAAGATGTTATCAACCTATATTGTGATGATGGATCTACATGGATAGTTGTTCAACATAAGAAGGAATATTCCACTAATAAGTCTTCATCTTCCAAATTATATATGTATATGTACATGTGTATGTATGTATTCATGCATGCATGCATTTGTGTGTGTGTGTGTGTGTGTGTGTGTGTGTGTGTGTGTGTGTGTGTGTGAGATTCTTGTAGACATACTCAAAATTATATCACCAATATTTACATTCTATAAAGGTGGATGTAGGTTTGATTTATAAATCATAAAATTAGGCAAAATCATATTTTAAATTCCACCACCAATATTTACATTTACACAAGAGGTGGAGGCAAGCTTAATTTTTGAATTATAATATTTGGTAAATTCATGAGAGATATATATATATATAGAAACTCAAAATTGACAAGCCATAATTTTCAAGGTAACATATATTATAATCAAGGGAATCCTTGAGTTACAATTTGGCCTCATTTGGTTGAAGAATTTGAATTTGACTCAAAACGTGATTATCTCAAAATAAGGTTTTGAAATTCTGGTTTTGTGTATTTGGAAGATAGTTTGGACCATTTTCTTGACCCGAAAGATGATTGAGACAATCCATCTTCTGTGTTTAGTTGCAAATTTTGAAATCTAGATTTCATCTCCAAGGTTCAAGCAAAGACACATGAAGGGGAACACCACATGATCAATTTCAATGTGTCATTCTTTCCAAAACCAATTTGAGTTTCTCCAGGTGCACCCTACAATGACAATATCACCCAGGCGTGGAGTCCTCGGTAACACCAAGAATCTGTTGACAATCTACATATGCCTTCAAAAATGCCAGAGACAAAGAGGCACACAATGTAAAAGAAACATGAGCCATTAAAATCAAAGAGTCATGGATTTTTAGTTCAAAATTCCACACGATGAAGAAGTTTTCATTGAGCCCATATGTTTCCTCAAGCATTCAAGCCCAAATTTGGACCCAAATTCCTTGATGAGAATCATTTGAAATCAAAGTTAGGGATTTTTATGAGTTTCTATGCACAATAACATGGTTCACAATAATACCTCTAGACAACTTTGGGTGGGAATATGCCTATGTAAAAGAAAACAAAGAAAGAAAAGATTTCATTGACATCAACAGTATGTGCTCAATAGTGTTGTTCCTTCCCAACCAAGGAATCCTACTTTGCAATAAAAATCTAGTACATGGTTCCCCAATGGAAAAGTATATGTGAGAAGGAAGCAATGAAATCTATCACAAGCATATGGATTGCTTTCAGGACGCAACCTCTAGTGGGTCGGGGAATGCAAAACTAGTAAAATTGAGTTTGAACACAACCAAGGAAATGAAATGAGAAACCTGTCTAAGAAGATTCATGGACCTGACGACCAATTAAATTGGCTTCACAAAAACCCAAAACCCAGAAGATGATTTCAAATTCCACCTATTGGGTGGGAAGATAGTGTTGTTGATTTTGGTGCTTAAAGAGGATTTTGATCTCCGAAACCTGAATTGTAGTTTAGCATCCCAAATAGAGGATTTGGAAAAAAAGAAGAAGTTTCGCATCCTATTCCACCCCAATTTGATGAAGGTCAAGGTAGGAGGATCCCCAATGGAGATGTCCTAGCCCCAACCAATAACCACACAATGGAATATAAATAACAACACAAAGATTTATATCCACACATTGCAAATACTCATAATAGAATCATTATATTTTCATCCAACATGCCCGGCTGTAAGGCATTCCGGGTTATGGCCAAATACAATGCAATTACAATAGAAACTCCGTAAGATCTCACAAGATCCAACAAAAACCCTAGCTAGCCCAGATCCACACACTGGTAGGAACACCCAAGGAAGATCTAAACTTGTGCTTGCAAGCCCACCAAGCAATCTCCTTGTTTCCCAAGCCGCAACCACTAGCTCCTCTCAAAACTCACTCCACAACCACCTCCTCTTCTCCCAGGTGGATGAGTAATCCTAGCTAGTCCAGATCCACATAGTGGTAGGAGCCCCCAAGGAAGATCTAAACTTGTGCTCGCAAGTCCACCAAGCAATCCCCTTGTCCCCCAAGCCGCAACCACTAGCTCTTCTCAAAACTCACTCCTCTACCTCTTCCTCTCCTCCAAGATGAATGAATAATGACTAAAGACTTCCCCCACAACCCCTACTTATACCAATCTAAGCCACAGGTCAGTCCTGAACATAAATTAAATACAAACACATAAAGTAAATGCCACAAGTCGGTCAACAACAACAATTAAATGCCCAAAATTGATGTCTTAGTAAAATCGCAATATCTCCTAGCTCCGGATGATTTAGGACTCGTGCTTCAAACCGTAGATAGAAATCTAGGCTCTCTTCAATCCCTAAAATTTTAATCCTCTAACTCTTTGTGGAAAATTACTTATACAGCCTGTAATAGGCACCAAATTCCTAAGTAAGGCGGAGCTCCTCCCAGTCCATGCCAAGCAACCAAGACCATGCCAAGTTCCATTAAATACATCAAAACCAATTACCCAAGACCCAAGTAGGTTTATCCAACTCTGCCAAACCCCTCACACATGAAAATAAGTCCACACAACTCCATCAAAACTCCCAAACATGCAGGATAGCCAACTACCCTGGGATGCTCCTGCATCACAATTCCACTAACCAAATGAAGCCTTAGGATAAAAAATAGTATGATCAATTGAGGTATTACTTAATCTTAAGTTTTATCATCCTATTTGAAGAATAGTTTAATAATATCAAAGGATACCATATATTGCAAGATATAAAAAAATCTTTAATTTTAAAATTTAATGAGATAGATGGCGTGGAAACCAAACTATTGTATTCAAGTAAAAAACTATATTACTAAACAAAAGCTCATGTTCTATGCTTTTGATACTACTTTTTTCATTAAACTTTATAAAAAAATTGATAACAAGCCTAAAACCCTCAAAATCATGAATCCATTTGAAATTGTTAGCTTAAGTATCTTTTCCATTGTTGTTGGTTGGTAGTAAATGACTGTTCAAGTTTGTACTGATAATTTCACAACTAAATCACAACTACACATCATTATCCCCTTGTGTTTATTAGCCGATAAGCTTCTCTTGGGGAGAAACCATTGATCGGATTTTTGTCTCACGTAGAAAATTAGTAGCCTAAATTTTCTCCGTTACCATGAAAATTTGGAGTGCGTGGCGTGGCGAAGGCACTGTTGGAGTGTAACCCACAACTTGTAAAGTATTCAATGTTTGGAGTTCGCAATTCTCCTTTACATTATTCAGTTACTCAAGGACACAATGAGGATACAGTTCATTCTGCTGCATTATAGACACTGTTAATATGCTATATTTGTTATTGAGTTTTTTTATAAGTCGTTAATAAATTGTTACATGTAGATTGTCTCTCTCTTGCTTGAATCTGGAGTAGAAGTAAATATCAGGAACTACTGTGGTCAGCTAGGAATTAAAGATTTTGTACAGAGTTTTCTATCTTTTTCATAAACTTAATCCATCTATAATGTTTCAAATACAAAGGAATTGCCTTCTTTTTCATGCTCATTTTGATTGAAACTTTCCACAAGTGGTAATGTCAAATTCTATGGATCATTGGCAAGTGCACACAATATTACCTTAAAATGATTTAGAACCATGTTTAATGTGTGTTTGCAAATAGAGTTTAGAGCTGATACAATTTTTTTCCTAGCTATAGAGCTAATTGCATGGTTTAATCCGAGGGCAAATTTCAATTTAATTATAATACCACTATCCTAGTATATTTTTGATGCACAATACAACCTTTTTGAACTTTGACATTTTTTGGCTTTGTTAATATCTTCATCCTTTTTAATTATTGCAGACATCATTGATGCAATCTTGTAGATAGGTCACTGGGAAGTGGTTCAGACACTAGTGCTGTATAAGGCAAATGTAAGATAATCTTCCACATCATTCTTCTCGAAATGAATTCTGATTGCTACTGCATGGATTTGATGGTGTTGAGCGAATGATTGTTACCCTTCTGGGCCTCTAATGTTTCTTCTCCTTTAAACAACCCACTACCATTAAAGCCACAAATTTTGTGTCTATCTATTGCATAATGTCATGGCACACGCAAGATTGACGAGTGAAAGCAAGATTGCCGAGTGAAACTGGCACACGGTGTCACAGTGACAACTTACAAGAGTCAGGGATAAGGGATAAGCACTATAGCTCTATCCAGTCCAAAAAACATTATAATCACATTATTCTTTTGAGTATAAGAAATTTTAACGACTATAGTAAACTATATAAACGCTAAATCCTACTTTTGTTTTCATTGAAAAGTTTCATTGGCTTACCAAAACTGTGCACCTCTGAAATTATTTGAACTGTCTGAAGAAGCCAATATTTATTCCTCACCTCCAAATAATATTTTGTGATCATCATGAATATCTTGCTACTCGACAGTTTTGTACACATAATTCATCCATAGAATGATACTACCTAGATGAAAAATCAAACAAGAAAAAATTAAAAGGCATATGAGAAGGCATCAAGAAAGATCTATACATTATTACATAATCTGTTGATTTAACTAACTGCATATAACGATTTCTCAAAAAGTAAGGTTAGCAGACCTCTATTTTAGAAAGTTAAGTTGGGGTTTCTATTATCACATAATTTTGAAAGAACTATGGATGCGAATCTCAACCAGGATGCTACAGAAATCGTGTGCGTTCCATAAACTTTCACAGAACATATGATAGTAGGTTTTTTTTTTTCCATTGGACATTATGCAATTTAATATCTCTGTAATTTTCTAATGCCCAATAAACTATTTATGTATGTTATTGCTCCTATTATGTTTTCATGAATTAAAAATCATATACCCTCTTCCAAAGCTTGCATTTTTGCACAAATGGGGAAATGTTTATGGATTCTGGCTTTACTCTTTCCCATTGCATTTGCTTGAACTATTTTAAACACTTCTGAATCAAATCTTCCATTTTTTAGTTTATCGTGTAATTATTGCAGTCAACAAAACCACAGTTCTTTCAGGAATTCTGTCAAACCATGCACATGTGACATACCTCCTACTGGAGTGAAAATGGCTTCCACATTCATTGGGAGCTCCACTTCCATTCAGGAGAAGTTTAGCAGAGTGAGTGAACAGTTCACAGCCATGTTTAGGAGAAAGGCCTTCTTCCATTGGTACACAGGGGAGGGAATGGATGAGATGGAGTTTATAGAGGCTGAGAGTAACATGAATGACTTGGTCTCTGAGTACCAACAATATCAAGATGCCACTACAGATGAAGGAGGAGAGTATGGTGATAAGGAAGAAGAGCTCCAAGAGATGTAATATTAATGCGACGCAACAACATTCTGTTGCTACTATAGTTGATTTAGACTGTTTACTTATCTCCTTGTAAACAATTAAATGTGATTATTAATACAGTAGTTTTAGGCTTTTCACTTTCTCTCTTTGTAACGAGTTAAATGCACATTCGATATAATTTTTTAAAATTTGATTTTGCTTTCCCACTTTTGAGAATGGCTTTAATACTTTCCTTTTAAAGTTTTGTGTTGAATTGGGAGTGGATACTTTATTTTTATCTTCATTGTGTGTCAGCCTGAACTTTCTCTGCTAGGCATTCAAATCTACTTGGCAAAGCTTGAAATAATGAAACCAATCACAATGTAGGATGTAACAATGGGTGTATGATGCATGTGTAAGTTACATAATCTTCTTGGTTGGAATTAGATAACATGAACATAAGATTGAGAGCTTTGAAGATCAATGTGTATGATGCATGTATGATTGCAGTCAAATAAAATATTTATTTGGTATATCAATTGAAAATCATATTTGTAAGTTGGGACAATATTTATTGACAAGCACATTTAAAATAATTTGTTAGTTAGGATTTTCACCTTTGTAGAAAGATCTACTGTAAAATTGAATGCACATTTCAAATTTATTTAGGTATGATGGCTGGAAAAATTTTGAATGTTGATTGACACATTTAAGGTAGATGGGACCATCTTTATTTAAACATTAATTGAAAAATATTTGTCACTACGACCCACCACCTTTGTTGAGCATATTTAAAGGTAGATGGGTCAAACTGAAAAATATGTTGGTATGAGGGGCCATCTTCATTAAGAAAATACTTTAAATTAATTGGAGTTAACTTGCTACCATCAAGCCACTTAGTAAAATTTTTCAAGGGAAATATTATATCCTATTGACACATTTAAAGGTAGATGGGCCAAACTGGGGGCACCTTTGTTAAGCATATTTAAAGGTCGATGGGTCACTAAGTAAAACTGTTCAAGGGAGATATTATACCCTATTGACACAATTAAAGGTAGATGGGCCAAACTAGGGGCATCTTTGTTGGCAAAACTTTAATAACAAACATTTTAAAGGTATGGATACATTTTAAAGGTTTTTTTGTTAGGTTGGAAATCTTTATTAACAAACCTTTAAAGATAAATATAAAATGTATAAAGTGTCAATTTGCCAAAAAATAATTCATCAATAAAATACAAAGTGCTTTCACCCTTCCATTAACATAGTTATATATAAGATAAAATATAGATATATAACATGTCAATATAGATTTCACCCTTCCATTAAATTGTGTATGTGTCAATTTGCCAAAATCAATTTATGAATAAAATACAATGTACTTTAACCCTTCTGTTAACATAGTTATATAAGATAAAAATATAGATATATTCAAGCTAAATATGAAACCATCTTTTTACTTCTTGACATTGTGAGCTTTGTTTGCTTTTATTTATAACAAAAAAAATGTAAGTGTATTATACTTAATTGTTAGAATGTTTTTTTATATCAATGGTTCACTTCACTACTTCAATTTTTATTTCTCGTGTTCTTTTTTCAAATTTCCTTTACATTTATGACAAACAAACAAACAACAAACATTTATGAAAACATGCAATGAAAATCATATAGAATAAATGGAAAAATCAATTTGTAAAGTTGAAGAAATCTAAGAAATGTTGTGTATTTTAAGTATCTTAATTTTAAAAATACATAATATTCTCTTTTTTTTTTCAAATGTTTATCTTTTATATAGTTGCAAATTAAATTAATGTATCTTGCACATATCAAATTATTCTCTCTCATATATTAAGTTATATATAGCCTCCTTTCAGCTAACCCTTACACCTCATTTTGGTGCAAACGCTAGTTTACGTTTCTATCATGGATTCACCACTTTCATGTGGTATGAGAGCATGTAACAATGGATATAAGGAGGCGCCAAATCTGTAAATGGAAGTGGAGATTAGTATGAGATCTTTGGTGTTTAAATATTTAGGACATCTAGACATTTTTGCAATATTTGTTAATGGTTTAGACTGGTGTGGAGCAACATTGCATTTCATATCCTCTCTCTGCTTGATAAAAGCTTTGTTGATGTCAATTTTTAGTTTGTGTTGGATTGTTGCTGGGGGTGGAACAGTTTCATTGTGGTCGCGAATATTACAAACTTCAAATTTTATGGACTGTGTTGGTAGCCCGATAGCCTCCTGTGCGGTGGACTGTAACTTTGACAATTCTCATTTCACGTTTGTTGCCTAAGCCTGTAGGCATAAGGAATGCAGTCCGATAATGGATCATTATCTCCACCATCAATGAAGTTGACGATGGGAATAGATCGGTTCTAAGAGAGTTGGTTGAGCTTATGGTGATTTTATTCTCAGAATGGATTGGCTTAGTTCCTATAGAAGTTGGTGAAGGCATGGATAGATGGAAATAATCATTTCCATAAGGATATTTGTATAGAAAGAAAGGAAGAGTGAAATAGAAGACACGTAGGAGTGAACACATTAAAGGAATAAATGATATTCTCAGAATCGCCAACATTTGGAGTTCATTCATTTGGGAAGTTGATGATCATTACGCAAGCATAGCTAGTAAGCGAGGTATGATATTTAAGAAAACTCCAGTTTTCTAATTTTGTTGCAGATAGCAGTAGATTTCTCATATATACCCTTGTTCAGGAAATCCTCTATAATTCTGTCACATATTCAATGATGGGTTACCATTGGCCGGCTTATAAAATAGAGACAAGAGGGTGCATTTATGAATGTATAAAATAAATCATTGCTTAAAGTGGTCATAGAGTTGAGTTCATAGTGTTTTGACAAAAAAAAATTGATATTTTGGAGAGAGAATTTTTTTTTTAAATTTTGTATTTTCTTAAATAGAGATTCTATTAGATAATATTCTAGTTTTAACTTTCACACTTAGAGAATGAAACTCTAAATGCAACTAATGAATTCGTATTTGTGGGGAATAGTTAGTGGAAAAGAAAAACTACCTTGAGATGCAAGTAAATTATTGGATTGGAGTGGTAGAGATGATAAAGTCTTGAGGCTATTATTGGCCTTGCTTTTTGAGACTTTGAACTTCATCATAAAGATTTTGATGATTCATTTGTGAAAAATTGGGATAATCTGAAAAAGTTGTTTGGAGAAAAAGTTATTAATGCAAAGTTTTCTTTAAATATTCAAATTTTTAGGTTCAAAATCGAAGATGGAATCACAATTTCATACAATATAACTAATTTGATCTCTTATTTAGCCAACTAGGAGAGGTTAAGTCTCCATTAGATGATGACGATGCTAAGGCCATGCTATTAAATAGTCCGCCTTCGAAATACAATAATGTTATTCTTATACTCGTTTAAATTACTTCAACAACTCTAGAAGATATGATAAAGCTCTTCTAGAAAAAGAAAAGAAGTAGAAAGAAGATACAAAAGAAGATATCCAATTAGATAAAGAACTATATTCATAGAGCAATACGAAATGGTTATGTAAAAATATAAGAGAAATGCATGTTTCTATTGTAAGAAAAAGAGACACTCAATAAAGTTTTTTTAAAAATTGGGCCAATTATTTTCTCAAAGAGAATGTAAAAAATGAATTAGTTGTTGAAAATTTTTCTTGCATTGAGAATGAAAATACATCTAATGATGAAGCAATCATTAATGATTCTCACTCTCCTCTTAATTAAAAATTCGTTCTTTGAACCATCATTCTTGGAGGTTGGAGGCATCAAAGGATGCAGGAATTTCTACCATCTCAAGATAGCTTCTCCATTTAATATGCTACTTATATAAGACGTTTTTTTTGGCTTTTCTTTCATGCTTTCATTTTGCCTACTTTTTTGTCGCTGAGATATTTTAAGAATACAAGTATTGTGAAGGTTATGATTTGAAGATAGTTTTGGGGTATGGTGAAGAGCTCGAGTATGGATAGTTGTTTAGAGAGTTTACAAGACTATGATCTCAAATATATGTACTCATATTATATAATTAGAAAGTTTATTATGTAAGCCTTTAGCGGGGGAGGGGGGATGGTTGGAATCCCTTGGAAAGGTGAACCTTGAGGTTTGGTTGATATATTTGTAAGAACTATATATTCCATTATTGTTCGTTAGTACTATATGACCATTTTGTTCAGTAATAACAATTCCAAAACTGCACATTGTAATCTCCTTATATTTCTTGTATATATATGCTTCTTTCTTATAATCTATCTATCACAGATTCACCACTTTTAGAATGTATACAATGAGATATACTAAAATTTTACTAGAAATTCAACTTATATTGTTCCAACTTCAAAATCTTTGATATCATGTAGAGTAACTTATAAGTTGTTATAAAATTGTTTTAACTCTACGTTTCATCTAATTTCACCTCAAATAAATTATGTGAACTTAATCAAATGATTTAAATAGGTTTTGAAGGGACTATAATTACAAAAAGTATCTAAAGATAGACATTAAAATAGGAACTCACAAAATAGAAAACTACCTTGAATGATAAGAGACAAAGAACTAGCACCAACAAGACAACTACAACCTAGTTAAGGAGCACTAAAAACATAGAAATGGGAAAAGACCAAAAAACCTAAAGCTAGATTCGTCAAGGCCTCCATAGCTTCAGCCTCCAGCTAGGTCATGTTGAGTGCAATCTTCTAAGATCTAGGATGTCATAAGGGGGTTTATCAACCTTTGTTTTCAAATGTCCTCTGGTTTTTTTGCTTGGACCAGTTTCCTCTTTCGACCCTTTTTCCTTATCAAGATCAAGATCAACCATTACCCTATCTTGATGAATGTTCTCTAGTTTGTTCATCATAGTGTTTAAGCTCTTAGTCATATTTTTGATAACTTAGTGACATATAAATGATAAAATAAAGTTATTTTAATCATACTCTGTCTTATTTTTACTTTATTAAATTATTTTTATAAAATTATTAATTTCCCTAATTTAATGGGACGAGCTCACTTGAAACTACACATAATAATTATTTATAAGCTAATGACACATAAATGTTTAATAATTTTTAATTTTAACTTTCTCAAGTGCACTCACTTTTAGTTAATAATAACATCACACAATCTAGAAAGAGTAATATATTGATCATCTTTCGCCATCACTAAAAACACCATAGAGAATATAAATATAGATTTAATGAGCCAACCTAAATTTTTTTTTCATATTAATTATATTTATTTATATCATTTATAATGTTTCTCCATGCTTAAAAATTGCTACATTAAGATATCTTTATATATACATTATATTTTATGAATAGTTGCATCCCTTTCGTATATTTTAATTAGATAAGTATGGGAAGGGCCTAGAATCATTTCATAATAATCATAAATTCAAATAAAATGAATCTCACAAGGTGTTGGATTTATAAAAAAAGAAAAAGAAAGAGACTTTAGAGCTAGACAACCAAAATAGAGACCAACTGAGAACCAAAAATTAGTAATAATTTATATTTTCTCTCATTCTCCAAAATTTACATGTATGGTGTGGTGTTGGTGTGCAGACATATATTACCTCATTGGTTAACTTCCTATCTCCTATTCACACTCATTATTAACTTTTTCTTGGGTTACACATAAGATATCACCTCTTTATGTCCCATTTCATAAGATTAATAAAATCACCATAATTTTTTGTAATACTATATCTCATATTGTCTTATATAACCAAGAGTCTCCCATACATTATATAATTGAAAAAATTCATTCTATATGCATTCTTTGATAGGAATTTGTTTTATTCTTTTCATGTTGATATTCTCATTCCTTTTACTTTTTATTACTCCTCTATATTTTGGTGGCTACTTCCAATGCTTAAATACACACATTTGATTGAAGAGAAATGGTGAAGGAAAAATTTATCAAACTACTAGGATATTAAATTATAAATTTCCATAGATATATGAATACCTAATAGTTTAGTATAAGCTAGACATATTCATAATCAAAACATAAATACTTGGATTATTGCGAATATATTAACTTGATTGTTTAAATATACTTGAGTGAAAATAAAATTGACTTGTCTTAGGTGATAAAAAGAAGATAATATATTTTCATTCCATCGAGGGAGTATATCCCCAACTTAAATTTTTTTTATGGAGTACAGGAGAAGAAGACCATAGTTTTTGACCTTATAATATGACTGAGAAGCTCAATCAAAAGACTTTTAGAAGTCAAAGGTATTTAAGATTAGTGCATGGCATCCACCTAGTAGGGTTTGGGAGGATCTAAAAAATGGAAGAATATTTTTAAATGGTAATAGGATTTTTGGGTTACAAGGATTTCTATGGTACAAAAAACATTCTCTGAATTAGTGGGGATATTCTAGGATTTTCTCTAGGCCAAGTGGTCTTTCAAAGGACCCAAAAGGAAAGGTATGGAAATCAAATGTACAGAAGCCTTTGCTAATGAAGAATTACAAAAATATTAACACTATTGAAAATCAAATGGTTTCTATACAAATAACAGGTAAGGAGTAGAGAGAGGTAGTCAAAATGTATAAGGGAAGGAGACTGGTCAAATTTTTTCAAGGTGATGAGATGGTTTGAAGATCAGTGGAGTAATAATTTAATTCTCAAAATTCTCCCAAATTCTTTTTTCTTGGTTCAAAATTAAGGATCTTGCAAAATGGGCCCTTTTTGATTGGCAGGATTGTGTTTTTTAATTAAAGACTAGGTTCCAAATTTTGACCTAGTGAAGGAAACAATAGAGGAAATACTTGTTTGGATTTGGATTTACAACATCCCACAAAAATATTATGAAATTGAAACCCAAAAAACCATCATTAATATGTTTAAAATGTTTATAAGGGTGAACGAAGCAATAGAACACAAATATCATATAGTATGCATACTCGAATTCATAGCTTTTGGAAACCCTACCCTCCACTTCTTCATGCTATTCAAATTTGGTTTCTTGAAGGTGTCTGGTGGTATAAAATATTATCTATATCCTTTTTTTTGTCATTGTTGTCAACTCTAATGGTTGGATTATCATCAACTGACTATGGTTGAGTAGTTGTTGAGATTGACAGTGTGTTTAGATTGAATTTGATGAAGAGTGTGCTATGTAGAAAATAGTATATATTTATTTGATCTAAAATAAATGGAAATTAAAATTTAATAGATGTTTGATGTTTGGTGTTCATATAATGTTCTTTTTTCTAATGATAACACTAAGATAATATGAGGTATATCTAGAAGATGGAAGAATGAAAAGTTGGAATATATAGGAAAGAGTATTTGAATACATTAGGGAAGAATATTACACATTTCCCTATGGAAGCTGATGGAGATTTGTGATTCTTGTTATGATGGCTATGTACTATGAATATTGCATTGTCATGTTTTCAATTCCCCAATTATTCTTTTGAAGAAGTTATGATGTAATGAATTGCTAAAAGTAAGGCTAGATATCAAAAAAGGATTGGGTACTTTCTTGGAGGATTCTCTACATTTCTCTCAACATAGGTATCTTATGCTATGCAGTTTTGTAGACATGTTCATTTTAGTGTAGATATCTTTTGTTGGATTGCTCTTCCAGTGAAGATTTGTTGTCACAAGTGTGATATTATTATTTGTGTTGGCTTTTGGTTGAATTAGCTTTATGTGGTGAATATATTTAAGTCTTATTGGACTAATTATAGTATGATAAAAGATTTAATATGTTTAGATTCATCATACCATGACATTGTGTACTTTAGAGAATGATTATTAAGCCAATAGGTAATGCATTTTTATGTCTTTCTTCATATTACTTTTGGTACCAGCTTGGGAGGGTGATGAAATTTGTTCACTTTGATAATATTATTTCGGGAAGACTTATTAAAATACATTGGGGTCTCCTTTATCTCCTAGAGTGGACTTCATTCAATATTTATGGTCAGGATGTTTTACTATGTATTAAAATTGCTTATATTTTTTATGACCAATGTTGTTGAGTGTTCCGATGAAAAAATCACTATATATATGTTGATGAATGGTTGAGTAATGCAAGAGAGTGTCTGAGGTATTTTCCAAGCTTTGTGTATTTAATGTGAAGATAAAGTAATGTAGATAAGGAAGAGAAGAAGTGTGAATTGTTTAATTAGACATAAAGGTAATAGAAATATGATAAGGAGATCCTACATTTTTTCATATTTTCTTTGTGCCTAATTGAAGGTTGTGTTCTCTTTTATCATATTTTTGTAGATCTATATATTTTGTGCAGTTTCTCCTAGGAATAGTGAGTTCCTTGGTTTTTGGCTTAGAATTTTGAAAATTAATTATTTAAAATAATGATTTAGACTCTTAATTTGGTTTTTTCTATATTAGATTTTCCACATAAATCTGGTGTTCACGTGTGTGTGCTTTCTTTCCTATATCTTTTGTTGATAATTATTTCTATTAATAAAAAATAATTGATGTCATGAAAAAATCTTTCTTCTGGTGGACATTTTGTCATAGAAAAATCCACACTATAGATAATTTGCAGAAGAGAGGGGTTCCTTGGGTCAATAGGTGATCTCTTTGTGAAAAGAATATGAAGTCTATTGGTCATCTTCTTTTCTCCTATCAGTATTCCTAGCTCTTTGGATGGATATTAATAAAAAAATTTAATAGAAATTGGGTCTGGTCCGCTGATCCTCATGTGGTTTCCTTTGGTTGGCCACCTTCCACTTCACACCCTTTCACTAAAGAGTTATGGTGGAATTCTCTCATGTACGCAAGCTAGGATTTATTGAAGGAACACAATATTTGTGTTTTTAGAGATAAATCTCCTTGCAGGAAGGCTTTGGTTTACTCAACAATCACCAACATTAAGGAAAATATAAATAATATTTGTCATATCAATCATAAGTCTCCCCCATCCTCCTTAGATTGGAAAATTTCTATAATATGGGGCCTAAAAAATTGTCTAAACAAGTATAAATATCCTCCTATGGGGCTTATAAACTTGATGCTAAGTGGTTACCCTTGATCTTGGATGGGTCAAATTAAATTTTAATGGATCATCTCTTGGTAATCTCGGATGGGAAAGACTGGGTGGTCTCTTAAGAGACATATTCGGTAGCACCTTGGTGCCTTTTTCTATGAACTTGGGGTCACAAACTACCCATCTGGCAGTAGTCTTTGTTGCTTTTCATGGTGTTGAGCTGGCGGACACATAGGGATTCAAGAAAATTATTGTAGAAGGTGATGCCAGGAATGTAATTATGATGATAAATGGAAAAAGTACCTTGGGATGGGAAATAATTGATGTCATCACCAAAATCCAAGATATCCTTAACACGGTGGATATTTATAAATTCTAAAACACCTATCAGGAAGGTAATGAGGTTTCTAAAAGGTTGATGATGATTGTTTTCTTTACTAAAAACATCATCATTTGGTCTACCACCCAAGATCTCCCCTATGCAGTTTGTGCAGAGATTGTGAAGGATATTAAAAATCTTGGCAATAATGGTAATTTCCATTAATGTTTTAATGATGATGGGAAAGACTTCACAATTTTCTCAGGGTTAGAGATTTGGACTTTATTCTCCCCTCTGCTCTATTTTTCCATTTCTCTTTGGTCTATATTTAGCCAAGGTTGTGATTCTGTGTATATTATGGGGGGAGATCTTAATAAAAATGAGTCAAAGTCTTGTGTGAATTTTTTTAAAAACATGGTCCTTTGGCCCATTATCCAGTGGGACATTTGGACTAGTATGTGGAGAGAATGAAGGGATACAACCTAGAGCTATATGAGAAGTTTTCAAAGTCGTGGGATGAAGGTAAGACGAGCATTAGTGGAGTATCTTTTGTGTTTTCTATGGAATCCATTTCCATTGTTACTGGTATGTTAGTAGAAGAGAAAGTGATGCCTAGAAACTCCAATGGTCACTACAGGTCAGATTTGAAGAGGTTTCTTTGCCTTAGAGAGAATAATCTAAGGTAGTAGAATGGTTTC
The DNA here is from genome assembly GCA_018584345.1 of Thuja plicata. NCBI lineage: Eukaryota > Viridiplantae > Streptophyta > Pinopsida > Cupressales > Cupressaceae > Thuja > Thuja plicata. Next base: position 1,683,606 of record MU226909.1, read on the forward strand.
AAAAGGAAGGAGCTTTAAGGAGAGTGGAAATAATTTTCTATGGTGCTCATCAAATTCATAACCTTGGAAGGCAGATTTAAGAGCTTCCATTCTTACCACTTTCGTATGCTAAATCATTTCCACTATGATACTAATTTTAATTTCATGTTCTATATTTTCTCTTCTTCATCTCATTTTGTGTCCAAATTGAAAGGAAAGGGGGGTTGTTCCCTCCATAAAATGGTTTATTCTCTGCCTCTATAAATTCTATAATGCTCTAACTTGTCAGGATGGCCCTGACCTATTTCTCCCTATGAAATTAAATAAACCTAAGTTTACTTATGTTCACCCTTTGGCCAAAATCCCTTCTTCTCCTGGGTCCCTCAGAGTTAACCTCCTAAAGAAAGATAAATTCAAGGCCCTCAGTATTGAAAAACCCAATGAAAATACTACGATCATGTTAGAGGACTCCTCTTCCTCATGAGAAACTAAGTCAAGTTGGTATCCAAATAATATTGTTGGCAATCCTCCTCCCAGTCTATAAACCCTACTTTCGCTATTTTAGTTCCTGATGGTTACCTGGGGGATCTTACCATACCTTGGAATATTACCATTTCTTCTGAGGATCATTATGATATTGCTACTATTAAGAGAAAGGTGGATGAACAATGCTTTTTCTATAATAGGAAGAGTGTTTGCACTAAACGGCTCATCATGTAACTTCACATAGCCAAAAAGAAGATAAATATATTGGAAGCTGTTGGTAAGGTAGAGAGGAGGTCCATTGAATAGACTCATGGAATGGGAGATGATATAATGTGGGGCATGGTAGATTAATTTTCTCAAAAAATAAAAAACTTGGAGATTATGGAGGAGAAAATTAAAGATCGTAAGGTCCAGATTATGATCGAGGAGAAGAATAAGATGGTTAATGCTATGGTGAACATGAAGGCCAACCAATCTCAGCTCAATAAAAAGATTCATGACCTAGATTATTACAATAAGTAGATGATGGAAAAGACCACTCTTTCCCTTAACACTTTATAGGTGGAGCTAGAAGATAAGAAGGCTAGGGGTAGGAAAAGGGAGGAAAGCTGAGCAAGGTTATTCTCAAAGTTAATGATGAAACTTCTATTGATGTTTCTATAGGTCATCTTCCTAAGAAGACTTCTTTCCTAGACATGCTGAAGGTGTTGAATGAGGACTAGAAATGGTCTCCTATTCCCCTTGTGAAATGCCTTGTCAACTGGTCGTGTGTGCTAGTTTTTATTTCCTAGTTATGGTGCTAGTTGTTTTTTCTTCTTTATCATAGTTAGGAGGTTGAATTCACTTTTTTTGAATTTATGTTAATTTTATGTTAGGTTTAGTCCCTATCTCACTTGAATTAATTAGATAACATAAATAAATGAAAATTGTGGTAGAAATGTTAAGTACAAGTTTATGCTAATTAACCCCACTCTTAGCATCCAGAGGTGTTCAAAAATTGGTATCAGAGTAAGGTTCCCCTAGAAGAAGCTTTATCAATTAAGGAAGATATCAGATGGTTAATGAAAATTGTAACAAAGTACCTAATTTTTATGTAATAAATAATACTTTATGGAGGGAAATGAAGGGAGCACATATGGGTTTTATGCCATATCGAGTTCTTGATGCAATCAATAAATATTATGCTCATCTAGAATTGTTTCTCCTTCTACACCACATGAAATCAAATTACATGAGAAGAATGCAAAGACAAGTAATTCTATCATTAGTTTTTTGGATGACTTCAAATTTTTGAAAGTCAGTGGGTTGAAAATCCATATTTGATGTCTAGGAGAATCTTGGAAACATATAGGAAATAGAATGATCAATAAAATTAAGTTGCATAATCTAAAGCATAAATTTGATACTCTAAAATGTTTGAGGATGGCATCATTGAAGACTACTTGCACTAGGTGAATGAAATGGTTAGTCCAATCAGAGGCTCTGGTGGAACCTTAGAGGATAACGAAGTTTTAGTGAAGGTGATGAGAACTATTACCAAGGCCTTAAAAACCTTGTTGATCACCATTTAACATAGAAATAATATGTAGAAAAAGAGTTTGGAGGAGCTCTATGGTGTTGTCATTTCTTCTGAGTTACATGAACTTGAAGAGAATTTATATGAGAAGAAAGATTTCTTCATTCAAGTAAACTAAGAAGGTGGAAGATGAATTTTAACTAGATGAAGAATATTTTTTTAGAACACTACATAAAGGATAAAATAAATATAAAGGTAAGTTATCCTTCAAATATTTTACTTGTGGAAGAGTAAGAAACTATACTACTAAATTTTCTTTCAGGAAAGTTATTAAGAAACTTGATGATGATGAAAGGAAAGATAGTTACACGATATATAATAGAAATTTTAGGACAAATAATAATGATAAGAGTATTAAAAGTTTTTTTTATATCTCTATGGATACTCATTTGTTAGGGGATGAATATGGAAATGATTCAAATGATGAATTATTTTTCTTGCCTATCAAGGAGAACAAATACGATAGATTTGAAAGTTAGAATACTATAAAATAAACAATTAAGGCTTATGTAAATGCAAAAGAAGAATCCAAATCCTAGATAATTGATTTTAGTTATTCAAACCATATTTCAAGAAATAGGAAAGTGTTTATACAAATTTCACAATATGATGGTGGATTAATCTCATTTGTTGGTGAAGGCTCGACACCTATATTGATGCAGGAGCATCCTAGGTGTAAGGGCAATCTTGCATCACCCAAAAATATTTTCTGGTTTCTTTTCAATAATAGCTATCTTTGTGCATAGCTTCTATTTATGGCAACTTACTATTATTAGTAAGTATTTTGTTTGAGCTTAGGATATCCTATTTTTTCTTCCTTGGAGGTTCACTTTTATTATATTAGTTTACCATTAAAGTTTCATTACAAGACCAATTCTCATTTTGAAGATATTGAATTTTTTGGGTATTGGCAATACGGTACATAAACTTTAAACTCGGTTTTGAAGGCTTTAGAGGCTCTGAATGGTGTCGAAACCTTGGCTGATTGGATCTTCACAAATTAAGCACATGGAACTCTATGGCATTTCCAAAATTGGATTATAATATCCAATCTGGTCAATGGGTGATGTGTTATGGTCTCCAAAAGTTGCACTACCTTAATTAGCAGAAAATGAAATTCCTTCAAAATTTATTTTGAGTTTTGAAAGTTGTTTGGGGCCTATTCTTTTGTAATAAAAATGAATAATAATATATTAGTGATGGTCAGCCTCAATAAGGGTTAAAATTCATCGAACCTTCTTGGGCGGTTAAAATTGCCTATATAATGAGGGCTCGTAGGGTTATCTAGGACAATTTCTGGGAAATACATCTAGTGGCTTTGGCTTGCAGAATATTGTAATGAAAATGCCCATGTGGTTGTGCATGTTATATTTCTAAACATTGTAATTCCATTTCATTGGAGATAATAGAAATCCTATTTCTTGTCCTTATAATTGTTATTATTCTCAATTCTTTTGTGTGTTGTGTTATAAGGGGAATATTTTAGTTTTTGAAAAGTATAAGGCTAGTGATGTATATTATGTTAAGGGTTAAATTTAAAGTTGTTTAAGTGTGATTTAGTCATGTACTAAATGATTTAAGATTATCTTTTATGGAGGTAGATTTGAAATCAAGAAGGGTTCTTAGAAACTGTTTCCATAAGGTATTATAAATGGTAATGTCTACTATTTTAAAAAGAACAATGGAGAAAATTGCTCTTTATCACTTAGAAATGAATGTTGGATATGGAAGAAAAGAATGAGATATATTACGTTTAAAAAATAGAGAAAGATCACTTCCTCTAAATTTTTAAGGGACGTGCCAAATATTATCATACCTACTAACACTATATGCAAGGAATGTTAGATGGAAGAGAAAACCATGAGTGAAATCAAGAACAAAGAGTATTCAACCACAAGGAATTTGGAGATGATAAAGAGTAATTTATGTGGACATACAAGAACAAGATGACTCAATGGTGAAAGGTACTTCATGTTACTTATTGATGATTATTTAAGAGTGACACAAGTGACATTTTTAAGTGAAAAATCAGAGGCTCTAGATAGATTTAGAATTTTCAAGAATTTGGTTGAGAACTAAATGGATGTTAAAATCAAATGTTTGATATCTGATAAAGGATGATAATTTATATCATATGATTTGGATAGTTTTATAAAAATTATGGTATTAAAAGATAACTTTATATGCTCCTAGGATGCCATAAAGAAATGAAGTTTTTGAAATGAAAATATAACTATTGTTGAGATGGATAGAATAATGTTGAATAATTATAACATACCAAATGTATACTAGATATATGATGTACATAATACTGTATATCTTCTTAATAAGGTGTAAATCAAAGTATCTCATAAAAAGACTCCATATGAGTTGTAGTTTGGAAAGACACAAATGGTCAAATATTTCATAATCCTTGGGAGAAAATGATATACCATAAGAGATGAATGCTATATAGGAAAATTTGATACAAGATTTCATGAGGGTATCTTCTTGATATAATCTAATACTTGCAAGGTATATCGATGTATAAATATGAGGTTGAATAAAGTAATAGAAAGTGCAAATATTTGAGAAAATGATAAATAGAGTTAGACCTAAAATTGAGTTAGTAGAGGTTCGTATTACTCCGACAAAAGAAATGAAAGCATTAGAAGTAAGTGAAGGATTAGAGAAAGAAGAGAAATAATATGAAAAAACACTAAGGAAACCTACTAAATATCTTCAAAGGGCTCATTATTAGGATTAGATCATTGGATATAAGGATAAGGGTGATACCACAATATTGGGTTACACTTTTTTGCCTAAACGGACATTGAAGTCTACATTTTGAGAAAAAATTTCACATTCAGATGCATATTGTCATTAAACTGTTTGAAATCAGAAGATGAAGTAAACTAGAGTCTTTTAGGATTTTCTGTCTAGATTCTAAATATATTTTTTAATTTTTTTTTGAATTGATTTTAATGGCTTTTTTTTCTCCCACTAAAACTGCTATGTTGCTGAAAATGTCATTTTTAAAAAGGTACAATGATTTCATACAACATAACTTTTTTTTTCTAAAATAGATATCAATGTGCTTCTTTCAAATTTGGTTTTGTAACATCCATACGGAGGGCATGCAATTGGTTTGACAAAATTATCATGATTATTGTATATTTTATGAACATTTTAAGTAGAGTCAACTGTAATTTTGACATACCTTGATTGCGTAGCTAATAACTTGTTGTGTATTTATCAAAATTCAATTTTTTTTTGATAGAAAGAAGACTTGAAACCAGAGGGCATTGTTATTTTTCAAAAAAAAATTCTATTATCTACTATTTGCATTGAATGTCAAACCTGGAAGTTTATATTCGATAAAAAACCTACATCTGATGCATGTAAAAATACATAGAGCTAATTAATTCAAAATTTGTCAAATCTATATTTGTTAGAAATCTCGTTCAGAGTACTTGTGCAATGCAAAAGGAGGTGTCCCTATTCTTCCATTTGAGCCCCGCGCTTGAGTCTTGAAGCCATGAAAATGGCATATTGATGTTAGCCTTTGTAGATGGCCTCAATTTTGGGGGTTTTGATAGAAAGTAGTTTCATGATTTGGCTTTTCTCCAACGTTTAGCAAAGCACTTTCGATCGTAAGTGTTCATTTTCTATCAAAAGTCAAAGATGAATTTTGATAGAAACCTATGTCGACCTATTTGGTGCTGTTTTGGGTTTAGAATGATTACATATAAATAAATATATGTTTTTGTCATCTTGTTAATTCAAAAGTTGCAAAATACTTCACAATTTAGAAAAAGAAGACAATTCTTCAACTTGTGATGGGAAATAAAAAGAGAAGGCTAAATAAGAATGCATGACATTATTTAGAAGATACTGAACACAGACTACATGAAGAAGCTTGGGAAAGATATTATCATAATAAACAAGGTATATGTCTCTCTCTCTCTCTCTCTCTCTCTCTCTCTCTCTCTCTCTCTCTCTCT
>MU226909.1:1698675-1718477 GCA_018584345.1 Thuja plicata
CCTATATATATACACATGTATATGCATATATATACTTATATACACATATATGTATATATATACACATATATGTAGATATATACACATATATGCATGTATATATATACATGCATATACATGCATATATACACATATATACAAACAATATATAAAAAAAAACATTATAATGCATATATACAAATAATATATATTAAAAACCAATAAAAAATGCAAATTAAAAATGTGAAAAACCTGAATCAGACGTTCGGAAAAATGGAAGCCCCACTCTTTGTCTCTTTTAACCCAGTCGAAACAATGAAAATGACTGTTTCGGTAGGTTTTAAATTCTGCCAAAAAAAAACCCTAATTACTTTCGATCGAAAGTAGGTAAGTACTTTCAATCAAAAGTACTTACCTACTTTCGAATGAAAGTAAGTAGGTACTTTCGATCCGAAGTAACTTTCGATCGAAAGTAGCCATTTTAGGTACTTTCGATCGGAAGTAAGTCACTTCTGATTGAGAGTTTTTATGCATTTCGATCGAAAGTAGGATTAATTTTTTCATGGGCCACGCTTTTCAAGGTGAATTCCTTCCTCCTAAAAAGTGTAACCAACTATTGTGGTATTACCCATAAAGGTGTTTAGATAAGAAGAATACTTCCTAAGATGAGAGAATAATAAAATTATTATTTTTTATCTATAATGAAACCAAAAAAATATGTAGAAGAAAGAAAGGATGAATGCTAGATAAAATCTATGAATGAAGAACTAGATCGGATAAAGAAGAATCAAATATGGGAACTTGTACTTATACTAGTGGAGTAAAATCTAATTGGAACTAAGTGGGTATTCCAGAGCAGGTGAATGAAGATGGAAAGGTTATAAGAAACAAGACAAGGGTAGTATGTAAAAGATATAAAAAAGTTGAATTAATAGATTTTGAGGAATTTTTTTTCTCTTGTACCAAGTATAAAAGTCATTAGATTGTTTCTTTTATTTTTTGCCTACAAAATTTCAAAGTACACAAGATGAATGTTAAATTTGTATTCATGAATGGAGTGCTAAAAGAAGAAGCTTATATAGAAAAAATATATGGTTACATATTATCATAAGATCCAGAGGCTTAAAAAATCAAGAAGGCACCTAGGGATTGGTATGAAAGATTGGATAGGTATTTTTTGCAATAAAAAATCATAACAGTTATGCAAAGGAAGATAGTATTTTCATTTCTTAGATCAAGTTCATTAGAGAAATGCTGAAAATTTTCAAAATGGTGGATTGTAAACTATAGGGCCAGGTATGCTAAGTTGGAAATGTATTTATTACAATAAAATTTCAATAAAGTTATGTATAAGGAGAATGTAATATTCATCTCTTAGACCAAGTACATCAAGGCTTTACTAAAGAAGTTTGGAATAGGAGAAACATAACAAGTGGAAACACCAATTCCTACCAGATGTAAGCATAACAAAGATGAGTGATCTTTGAAAGTTGATAAAAAATTGTACAAATATATATGATTGGTTGATTACTATATCTAATTTCTTCAAAACCAAATATTATGCATGATGTCTACCTTGCTTTCTGGTATCAAGCTTCCCCAAGGAAATCTAATGAGGTAGCAATGAAAAGGATGTTTAGATACTTCAAAGGAACTCTAGATTTTGCGATATGGTATAGAAAAGATGGTGATTATTCATTGAAATGTTTTACACATGCTAACTAAACATGATGTACAAGTGAAAGGAGAAGCACAAGTGATGGATAATTCTTTTTGGTAGATATGTTAGTCTGTTGGATAAGGAAAAAACAAGATTCAAAACCTTTATCCATAGTAGAAGTATAATACATTGCAATTTTGTTTTAAAATTATTTGGATGAAGGAAAATTTGAAGGATCTAGAGGCATTATTTGATGAGGAAATTATGGTAATATGTGATAACATAATTTCCAATAACATCTCCATGAATTCGATAATTTATTCAATAAAAAATGATCTAGTATCACTAGTTGAGAAAGAAGGTTTCCAAGAAGGAGGTAAAATTGGAGTATATGCCCACTAAAGAACAAATTTTTGATATTTAAAGCTTTGGCTAAGGATACTTTTGAGTATCTTAGAAATAAATTGGCGCTTATTAAACATCCCTTTTCAAATTAAATCCATAAAAGTTATGCATCTTTTCGTGAGTAGATCCATTTCCCATAATTTGTCTCATGGAAATTGATGCTATGATTTCTCTTAGCAAGAAAACTGTTGAGTTACAAGTTGGATTGCAAAAATTATTTTTCCTTAGATAGGGGGAGTATTTTGTATAGCCTTTTTCGTTGATGTCAAAGGGGGTGAAGATAAGTGGTAAGGAATTCATATGGACATTGTTTTTATCATCAATGATGAAGAGGGAGATTATTTAGATTAAGTCAATTAGGAAAGGGCCAAAACCCAAAAATAAAAATAAAATCAAGTCTAAAAGATAGTTTGAGAGGAATTCACAGAAATTAAATTCAAAAAGCCTTTGAAAAAATAAAAAACCATTAGGAACAAGGATCTCGACCCTTGCAAAGGTTAAATTTTAAGAATAGTGAGGTTTTTGGAATGAAGACAAAACCATAATCTAATAAGAAACTCTTGAATTGAAAATGAAATCACCAAGGAAAATAAAATCAAGTAGGATGTTTTGAAAGGATTCTTGCAACCTTATACTACTTGGACCACCTTGCATTGAGACAGTCCAAAAGAAGGAAAGAAACCACAATGAACTCAAAAATAAATAGTTTAGGAATGTACCCACAAACTCATCTCTCCAAACCATAAGATTGGAAAAGACTCCCAAAACCAAACTGCAACAAAAAATATAGGAAACCAACCAGCAAGTTACAAACTCTCCTTCAAAACTCCCGCCTACCTCAATAGGAGTGGAAGAGAAGAGAACCCTTAGAAGACAAACTAAAAACAAAATAAACTCTTCTTTCACATAGCCTGAGCTAAGAGAAGACCATAAAGAGATAGAATTGGCCTATTTCCATTAGTAAAAGAAAGAGAAAAACCAAAAGTAGAAAAAAAAAAACCAAAAAAGACAAGCCAACAAAGTAGCCTCAAAAGTAAATTCATTGCAATAGGGACAACTTATTTGAAAAAAAGATCCTTATGATGATAAACCTTATGGATAAGAAGAACCACCCAAAAATAGAAATAAAAACAATAGGAATAAAATGAATTGAACAAGTTTCATCAAACACAAATCCAATCCAAAAACCACTAAAAGCTAGATTACGCCCAAGATAACATCTAGCCACCACCTAACCAGAAAAATAAATAGAGCTCATCCAACCACAAGTATCTAAAAATAATTAAAGAATAGGAAATTGAACATCCTTGGCACCATCAGGTTTACACAAAGAATAAAAATAGAACACCACTAAACAAAAACAAAACAAGGCAAAGTTGGGACCTTGAAAACAACCAGCAACCACCTAGTCTTCAAATAGAACAAAAATTTTAAAATACTCAACTCCCATCAAAACTAGAGAAATAATAAAAACACTGTACCATAAAGAAAAATCTAGATACATAGAAGTAGAGCCTACACAACCTCACCAAGAAGCTGAAAAAAGGAAACCCCAATAGGGAAAAAAAAACTCCAAGAAATTGAGAAAGCCCCACACTACCAAGATAAAATACTTGCTAGAGGAGGCCAATCAAAGCCCAAACACTCATCTCATCACAAAAATAGGGGATGCAAACAATGATGCTCATAGAAAAAACCAAAGACCTAAAAAAACTAGTGAAGGGGCTATCAAAAGAAATCCAAACACGAGAGAATAGAAGCAAATTCCATAACCTAACAAGTAGAAAAGGAACACACCTCCCCATAAAATAGGGGAAATATCATCCATATAGAGCCATACTTTGCATGGAAGAGGCCCCCAAATCCAAGGAAGAAGTAACAACAAAATAAAGGACTCCCAAACTAGAAGAACAAGCATCAAAGTGCCTCTGCCAAGTTTAAAAATGGGGAAAAAAAAGAAAAACCTATTTCCCCATGAAACATAGAGGAAAGCATCTAGAGACATGTTCCCACCATCTCCAACTTCATCACAAAAGAAGAGCCCCTTCACACTAAATCCAAAAACCTTAGGGTAGAATTCTCTGAAGTAGACGCAGTTGCAACAATAGAAAATGATTGTACCAAAGAATAAGTAGGCCATGCATAAAAAACTATCTTCATCCTTGTCCTCACCTCTAGAATCACCATCCTCTAAACTCAAACTATTTTAAATTTTCCCGCCACTCCTCTTCCTAAGCTTTACCATTATTACGAAGGGGGTGAACAATGCTAACAAAGTGGGAGATTGGTAGCATTGTTGTTTTTTATTTAGTTCAACATTTTCTAGTGTGGAATTAATGGTTATTTATAAAGGATTATGTGTTATTCATTTGATTAATAAAGAACATTTGAAAGAAGGATTAAAAATGGTACTAAGGCTATGACATTCATTCAAGAAGAAGATTTCTTGATTGATGGAGAAAATTTGAGATAGAAGAATTAGAAGGATATTGAGGCTACAACATTGATTGAGGAAGAAGATTTATTTTTCAAAGGATAGAATGCACATGAGTGAATACTTGAATATATTTCAGATAATGGATTCTTGAAGTATTGGATTTAATAATTTGTATCTAAAAATATTACACTATGTTGTGTACAGGTTCCCAAACTAATTATTAACAAAGACTTTATACATTGTTTGGCTAACAGTAAAGATGACTATCAAGGCAGTTTGATTAGGGTAAAGAAGGAAGGTAATTTATCTATAGAGGAATTAGGGTATTTATATTTTTGTAATTGAGAAAATATTTTATGTCGTGTTTCAATTTAGATATCTTCTTTTGGTTTTCTCCACAAGTGTAGATTTTTTATCACATGCACTATTCTATTGTTTGTTTTTGTCTTTGGCCAACTCAATTATTTGCAGTGAATTGCTCTATATTTGATGGGTCCATATATTTCTTAGGAGGAGTGATAAGAGGCTTAAGGTGATTTTTATATGGGGTGATATGTTTTAAACATTGTTTCATGCATTAGCAAATATTTTTGGGTCGATCAGTAACCTGTTTATAATGCTTTTTCACATGTTACCTTGGGTATGACTTTAGAGGTTGTTGCAGTGACCATGGGCTAATTATAATGCTTGGGGAAGTCCTTTTCAAATATATTTGGTTCCTCTCTAACTTGTAGAATGGAACACTTTTTGTGGGTAAGTGCAAGAAGTTGGGTGCCAATTCGGCGAAAGTCTTGTGGACTTGAAACAATGCTGCTAGAAACAGGCACCCCTTTTGAAAAAATAGGCACCTGTCTTAGGCTCAGATACCCGACCCAAAATTCAAAAAATGGGTGCTCATTTTAAAAAAAAATATTTAAAAATTTAAAAATTTTCTTTTAAGTAATGTATTTTTCTATATCGCTTTATTATATTTAAGAAATGGGTACAAATTTTTAAATGTGAGCCCATTTTTTAAATTTAGAATTTAAAAGGCCACCCTTTGTATTGGATTTCAATTTGGGACAGGCTTGGTGGGAGCAAGCCTATGCTTGGACCTCTAAAATAATGGCTAAGGTATTTGAATACCAGATTTCTGTCTTGCCGTAATTTTTTGAGGGTCTTCCTTATCGAATATTTTGACGAAATAGAAACCCATTAGAAAACTTACTGTCTAGATTTCTAAAATATAAATTTTATACTGATATGATCAATTTTACTATTTTTACAATATTTATTAATCAAATGTGGTACCTAAACTTAAAATAGCAAGGTTCACTAAAACTTTAATAACTTTTTTTTTTTACATTTAAAAAAAAAAAATTATATGACATCAGTCTACATAGAATTTAATTGAAGATAAAAAAAAATTGAAAAAATGTGATTTTTTCATCAAATTATGGTGGTTGTACACGAGGTCTTAAAAATATATTTTATAGTCAATTAAAAATTAATTAAAAAAATATTTAATAAAAAAAACAAAAATATGTTCATCAATCTTTGGTGTCTTAGGTATCTTTCCCCCAAAAGGATTAAAAAAAAATCATTTATATAGGTCAAAATATGGTGGTCATACATGTGTGTGGTATGGTCCTGAAAGAGGCATTTTGAAAAAGTAGTTTCTAAACATGCCCACTAAAAAAAACTTTCTACAATGTGGGTATTTAAATAAATTACATATTTGAAAATTAGACTCCAAGCACTATATTTTCTATTAGTGAAGTGTTTCTATATTCAATCTCTAAGTGCCTCACATTTTGACATAAATTGACAGAAAATTTGAAAAAAATAGAAAACACTTCCACTTTTTGCCCAAAAAGTGGACTCAACTTCTTCCTGGAACCCTTGTATTTCTTCTCAAGGTGGCTAACTTTGTATCAATAAAGCCTATTTTTGTGTTCAACATCAGTGGTGTGTTTGATGAACAATTCAATATATATTTTGATGGTAAAAGATGAGATTGGAGAGAGAGGATTTGAGGATAAATTTAAAGGTCATTTTAAAATTGAAGATTAAAATTAAGATTCTGTGAATGATATAGAACCGAGAAGCTTCTTGAAGGATTAGAATGGAAGACTATTGTAGGTGATGAGCAATTTTAACTATATATATGACATGTTAGTGAGTTTTTATTTATATTTATTAAGGATTAGTGTAATCCTTATAAGTTGCGTAAATAATTATGGACAATGATTTCCTTGGTTTATGGCATAAAAAATCTCATTATATTGTTGCATATAGCGAGTGTATTTCTCACCATGGTTTTTCCCATCTTAGTTTTTTCATGTAAATTTATTGTTCTGATGTGTTCATGTCTGATTATAATCTTTAATTTTCTTTTTATCAAGAATTTATTAATACATATTAGATTTTGGATAATATTTTTAGAATTTTAAGTATGCTAATTTACCTAGCCTCTCATCACAAGATTATTTTCAAAAATATTCTTAAGGATAAGTATATGGATAATCAAGTGCAAGAGATAATTTTAACAATTGAAAACCCTTCCTAATATTTCTATAATATGGAATTTTATGCTCTCTTGTAGAATACTTATAACTAGGTTTATATCATTCTTGATAGGGGATGGTTGATCCTTAGATTCTAGGAACAATTCATGGGATAGGTACAAAAGTTTTAGAGTAGAAGACAAGTTTAGAGAATTGTAAAAGATTAGTAAAGATCATTAGAGTAAAAAGGTCATCAATTTCATGGAGAAAATCTTGGAAAATGGGCAAGAAGTGTGGAAATAGAAATTACATGATAAACTCAATTTAAGTGAAGAGAAATAAGAAATCTTAAATGTAATCTTTAAGGAAAGACAAGTTTTACTAAGAGGTGACCTAGATGATATTATTTTGTAAATTTCATAGAAGGGTGAGTATTTAGTAAATATTGGGTATAAAATCCTTGAGTGTCAATAGCAGTAGAAGAATGGACTCAATCTGTTTGTGTGAAAAAATGTTTTTACTTAAGGAGGGTTATTTTCCTTGTTGAATTTAAGGAGTCAAATTATTACATGTGAGAGGGCTCACATAATTAGCATTTTTGGTTCCTTTTAAGTGTGTTCTATGTCACACTGGGCAGTATTTGGCCCATCTACTTCATTGTGATTTCTCTAATGAATAATAAAGGTTTTTTACATAAACATTACAATAGAACGCACCTTTACCAAGTTCAATTATTTTTTTTTCAAATCATGGAATAAACCTTCAACACTCTCAACCTTCTCAATTATGTGGGAAATAATTCCATTAATAATGATTTAAGAACTTTGGAAAGAGACAAATAGAATAAAAATAAGAGAAGTGAGAGTTAGTTTAGTGGGTATGTGGGAAAATAGAATTAGAAATATTAGAATTGGTAAGTTCATATGAATCTAAACTTAATACTATACAAATTATATTTTCTTAGGAATATTTCAAGATCCAATCAAATTGTCCCTTTATTAAAATTTTGATTGTTAATGGGTTCAATGGGCTAATCTAATTTCTCAAGAGAATAGAATTAGTGAATGATAAAAGCTATAAGTTGGTTGGGTGAAAGTTCACTTTAGTGGAATGTTGAAGGATAATCCAAAGCTATCCAAGGTGGGATATGTGGAAAGGGAAAATTCTCAGAACATAGTGGCAATAGGAGTAAAAAATTATTTAAGAAAGAACAAATAATGAAGCAAAAACTCAAGCAAGTTTACAAGAAGTTTCGATGGAAAAGAAGCTCCCAGCTAAAAACATTCATTTAGAAGGGGGATTCAATGATAATAGTGAATAACTTTATTAAAGATGAAGTGATGGAATTTAATTTGAATAAATAGATAAAATAAACATGTAAAATTTTAAAGAAAGAGTTAAAACTCTATCATGTGTCATGGGTTGGAAAGAACTCTTGTAGTAAATAGTGTTTTACCATCTTACTTATTACTTAAGTCTACTTCAATAATCTCAATAAATGAGTTGGATGGATTTTATTGATCCATATTTAGACTCTAACATATCCTAGAGGATATTGTTGAGTTCTATTAGAACACTACTTCCTCAAGGTTGAGACACTTGTCTCAACCTTGTCCATTCCTCCTAACCGCTCTCATCTATTTATGAAGGTCCCTTGTATCTTAATACTAACATCATCTCAATAAAATTCATGTGTTGATTATCTTTCTATTCTAGAGGATACCTATAGACTGGCTCCTGGGTATAGGATGATCTATCCTAACATGGTATCAGAGAAACTCATTATCCTTGGTGATGTGTCTGAATGTTTGGTTGGGTGAATTGTTACTCTAGTATTTGTTGGGACAGGTAGTTTTCTATTTCCATTGTTGATTGTTTCCAACAAATCTATGCATTTGGTGGCTTAAAAATATTTCATCGGTGCTTATTTATTTGGCTAATGAAATTTTTTCTTTTATGAGATGAATTATAACTGATTGAATGTTTGAAGATGATAAGTTGATGAACATCGAGTTGCAAAAGTGAATGCAATACATTAAATTAGTTAATGTATTGTATTGTCATTGACGTCAACTTGATATGGTTTGATTTTTCATACACATATTGTCATAACCTTGAAGATTTGAAGAGACAAATTTTATGTAGTTGATAAAACATAAAAGATCTGTATACACCAAGTGACAGTGAACAATGAGAAGTTCACAATGTATACCGAGCATAGTAGTAACCGAGAAAGAGTTAATAATTGGGAATAACTGAAGTTGATGACCACGCTAACTAAACTTGATGACTGAGCATAACTGGAGTTAAAGAATGACAAAATTTCTTAGCTAAAAGAGCTACAATTTAGGGATTGACTGTTTGATTATTTTATTATCAAGGATCAGTTAAACTAAAGCAAAGAAGGATATTAAAAGAACATTTTATTCACAATTATCAGGGAGAGATTTAGAGAATAAAACTAAAGGAGAGATTTATGTGATAAATAAAAGCATGGGGAGTTTTACAGATCAAGAAGAGACCTATGAAAAAAACAAGGAGATTGAATGGCTAATCATGTCTATATAAAGAGACAAGGAGTTCATTATCAAAGACAGGAATGCTGAGTATATTTTGTGTGAAGATAGATTTCTTCATGCAGATCTGATCATACAGGTTGAAGAACAGAGCATGGGAATTCCACAGACACCGAGCAACAAAGGAGAACACATTCACTGAGTAGAAGAAATACAGAAAGAAAAGGAATTGAAGTGTATATTGATCAGAGAGGTATTATTAGACTAATAATAGATCTAAATATTTGCAAATCAAACTTTTATTTTGAAAAAATCATTTACTATATTAGTTTAACCATTGATTCATAAAATCTCTTAACCGAGTGGGATTTAACAGTGCTTATTGTATTGTTGACAACATAGTGATTGCTAGGTCAAAAGACAAACTATTGGTTTTAAATACTATAATTTGGTCACACTTTATAGTTGGTATTGTAACCTTTAACACTATTGGTTCTTCACCGAGCTCATTTCAGAAGAGTGAAAATATTTTGGGTTACTAGTCTTAGGTGGTTTTTCCCATATTGGTTTTCCACGTTAAAATCTATGTGTCAAATTTGTATATGTTTCATTGCATTGATATTTTGTTATACACATTCTTGAAACTGGATTGGTTGGTTAACATTAATTTTATTTGCCAGTACTCAGTAAAGTCTAGAAAAGATAAATAGTATATCTTACCAAGGAGTTTATATTTGTTAAGTTTATTAATGGCATACATCTTGATGAAGTTGGGACTATAAGATAATTGAGGGTATTATATTTGAGATATAAATTTTTGGTTGGATCTTTTGGAAAAATTACACTAATTCACCCCCCTCTCTATTATACTAAGAGTTGGTATCAGAGATTTGGTGCTTGGAAGAAAATTTTAAAGGGACTTAAGCTAAAGATCACAAAATGAGTAAAAGGGATGTGCCTAAGTTGAACAAGGACAACTTTGCATAATGGAAAAGAAGGATAAAGATTCATCTATTTGGTATTGGAAATGATGTTATACAACACTTGGATAGTGAATATCTTGCACCTAATAGACAACTGACTATTGATCACTTGAGAGAGAAACATGAACAAAATTATATGATGATAGAACTTAATTCTTCACTAACTGATGCTTAATTTGAAGATGTGAAATCATGCACCTTTGCAAAGAAAATGTGGGACAAACTCAAGCTAGTACATGGAGGAGATGACAATGTGCTGAAAGACTAAGAGGAAAATTTGATGACTTGAGAATGTAAGAAGGAGAGAACAACACTCAGTACAGTGACAGAATCAAAGATGTTTTTAATGTTATCCGTGGAGTAGGAGGAGTACTTGATGAAGAAATAGTTGTAAGTAAAATTCTAAGATCCTTACTACCTATTTATGCTATTAGATTATCTAAAATTCAAGAAATGACATCAGTAGCTAGTAACAATGTTACTCTTGATAGTTTTATTAGAATACTTATTTCATTTGAGATGAACAACTATGAAAATAGTGTCTTACCTACTATTGAGTCTGCATTCACGTCTTCTCTAAATATAAGAATATCTAGTAACAAATAGACTGTGAGAAATGATAGTGATGAAAAATAACTTGATGAACTTGAAGAGATAATGGTTGGGAGATTACATAGAGGTAAAGGAAGATATAAAGGTAAATTACCATTGGTCTATTTTAATTGCAAATAAATTGGACATTTTGTTGCTAGATGCACCAACAAGAGAAAGGATGAAAGAGACAATGACAGATCTTATGAAAATAAATATGACAAAAGTGATGACCAAGACTAAAGAAGCAACTGACACTCTGAAAGAAGAGATAACCGAAATTACAAGGACAAAGGCAAGAAGGCTTGTTAGCTGGTTGAGAACAAAGCTGAAAATTTTGATATTGATTCTAATGAAGATATCAAGGTAGTATTTGTTACTATGAAGGATGATTCAGACAAAAAAAAAATTATGTTGAAACAAAACTCATATCTAAAGTTAGAAAAAATGATGTCTAGATTATTGATAGTGGTTGTACTCATCACATGACTATAGATAAAGACAATTTTGAAACTTTTGAATATTATAATGGTGGATTAGTTAGGATGGGTAATGACTCAGCTTTCCAAGTTGAAGGAAAAGGTACCATCATGTTGAATAATCAGATCAGATGTGAAAATGCATATTGGGTGAAAGGACTTAACTATAATCTATTGAGTGTTTCATAGCTAAAAAACACATGACATCGAGTTGCATTTGAGAACAAAAAGGCAATGATCTATAATGGAATAGGAAAGTTTATCGGTACTAGTGAACTAACAAAATGTAATATATTCTATCTTGATAATAGTGAGACCACTTTTTTATTGGATAGAAATGAAGACATTTTATGGTGGCATAAAAGGTTGTGTCATGTGAATTTTGACAATATTGATAACATAAGTAAGAAAAGAAAAGTCAGAGGCTTATCAAGTATTTCAAAGCCCAACCATGTTATGTGCAAGAATTGTAAAATAGGAAAAATGACAAAGTCTAGTTTCAAGAGAAAAACCTACTCATCTAATGCTATTCTGGAGTAAGTCCATACTGACTTATGTGGACCAATGAGAACAAAGAGCTATTATGGTGATATATAGTTTATTCTATTTGTTGATGACTGTCATGTTCTTAAAAGGGAAATAAGAAGCATTTAAGATGTTCAAATGTTATAAAGCTAAAGTTGAAAACAAAGTGGAAAAGAACCAAAAATTTTAAGATCAGATAGAGGAGGAGAATTTATTTCTAATGAATTCACTAAATTTTTTAATGAGCATATCATTACAAGACATGTTTCTGCACCGAGAACACCACAACAAAATGGGATCACTAAAAGGAGGAATGGATCAATTATTAATTATGCCAAAACACTAATGATTGAAAAATGAACCATACAAACATTTTGGAGAGAAGCTGTAAGTAGTTTTGACTATACACTAAACTGATTTCAATTGAAGAAAGACACAAATAAGACAACTTATGAGCTATGGTATGGATACACACCAAATGTGAGTTACTTTAGAATTTTTGGAAGTCAATGTTATGTACTAAAAGATGCTATAAATGGGAAACTTGACTGTAAAAGTGATGAAGGAATATTTTTAGGATATTCTACTATAAGAAAAGCTTATAAATGTCTGAACAAGTCTTCTAACAAAATCATTGAGAGTGAAAATGTTAAAGTGGATGAATTTGCTAAGAAAAATGATGAGGAAAGTAGAAAGGAACTTAAAGATTACAACAGATTTGTCTACATTGAAGAACCTGACACCTTGCCTAAGAAATAGACTGGAGCTATTGAGAAATAGTGTAATGCTACCAAGTGGCAGAATAATGCAACCAAGCAATAGGTTGTACACACCAAGAATCAGGAAAATACTCACAATGATGAACCAAGTGATGAAGATAAAAATAAAGAACAAAGATCTAAACCTATACTTGATAAATATGTTAGAAGACACCATCCACAGGACCAGATTATTAGGGACAAAGAGAAGAAATGAGAACAAGAAGTAAGTCACTTAACAATAGATGTTTGATTTGTGCTTTTGAGCCTAAATCTGTTAATGTTGCACTTTAGAATCAAGAATGGGTTAGTGCAATGAATGAAGAGATTGAACAGATTGAGAAGAATAAAACATGAACATTAGTACCTAGACCAAGTGACAAAAATGTCATTGGCACCAAATGGATTTTCAGAAACAAACTTAATGAGAATGAAGAAGTCACATAGAACAAACCAAGACTAGTATGCAAAGGGTATACACTAGAAGAAGGTATTGACTATGAAGAAACCTTTGCACCCATTGCTAGACTAGAAGGAGTAGGAATTATACTTTCTTATGCTGATTTTAAAGGATTAAAAGTATACCAAATGGATGTTAAATCTGCATTTATGAATGAAGTACTAGAAGAGGAGGTATACATTGAACAACCTGAAGCATTTCTTGATCCTAACAAGAGGAACATGATTTGTAAGCTACATAAAGCCTTGCATGGATTGAAACAAGCACAGAGAGAATGGTATGAAAGACTTCACTCTTATCTCATTACTATTGGATTTGTTAGAACAAGTGACAACAATAATATGTATTTGAAAGGAGATATTGATGATAAGATTTTGATTTCTAAGATATTTGTTGATGATATCATATTTGGAGGTAATGATATGATATGCAAGTCATTTTTTGATGAAATGAGAAAAGAATTTGAAATGTCAATGTAGATCAAATTTTTTCTTGGTCTACAAATTCTACAATAGGATGAAGGCATCTACATCACACAATTAAAATACATCAAAGAAGTTATGAAGATATTCAAGATGGAGGACTCCAAACTAGTTAGAATACCTATGGCAATTGGACACAAATTGACAAAGGAAGACAAGACAACTGAGTTAAATCAGACCTTATACAGATCTATGATTGGTAAACTAATGTATGTTGTACACACTAGACCTGATATACCACATGCAGTTGGTATAGTTGCAAGATTCTCTACTAACCCTAAGGAATCACACATGACTATTGTTAAAATAATTTTGAGATATCGTAAGAATACGGAAGACTATTGTTTGTGCTACAATAAAGAAGGAAAATTTGAGCTACAAGTTTATACTAATGTTGATTGGGATAGAAACATAGATGATAGAAAGAGAAATATAGGAGGAACATTCTTTATGGGTGACAAACTTGTCACATGGATAAGTAAAAAGAAAGGATGCATATCTCAATCAACTGCAGAAGTAGAATATGTAGTTGCTTCTGCAAATTTCTCTAACATTGCATGGATCAAGCAATTACTGAAAGGTATGAATGAGGAAATCCTTGACCCTGTAATTATGTATTGTGATAATATAAGTGCTATAAACATTTCAAAGAACCATGTGATTCATTCTAAGACAAAGCACATATCTATTAAGTATCATTACTTGAGGGAAAAAGTACAAGAGAAATAGGTAATAGTGGAATATGTACAATCCAAAGAATAACTAGCAGACATATTCACAAAACCATTGCCAAAGATACATTTGAATACCTGAGGAATAGACTAGGGGTTTTTCCCTTATCTACTAGTCACTAAGCTGACTAGGAGGTTGCATCAGCCTACACATTATCAAAAGATTAATCATGTTGATGCAACCTAAGATATGGAATGCAATGACATATCAATACACTGAAGGTACATATCTAAAACACACACTAGAGATATTGTTGGCTAATACAAAGCTGTATATAATTTTTGGCATTGTTGTGAAAGGGAGAAAAAGATTCAATGAAATATCCATCAGGGATAAAGAAGATTCTAAAACACAAAGGGAGAGAATGATTCAATGAAATAACCATCCATCAAAGGGAGAGAATTGGAGAGAGTTAACACTACATATATATCCAGAAAAGGGAGAAGAGATTCTACAAGAAAGGGGGAGACAGAATAAGAAGAAATAATTGCTAGGCCTATCAATTGAAGGGAATGAAGAAAGGGAGAACACCCAACAAAATCAAATTTATAGGGAAGAGTTGTATGGTAAACTTTTTTTTTTGTAAGTGATTAAACATATATAATCTGAGCTAGAAGAGATTATCGAGATTAAGATATTTGAATTGGTTATAGAAAAATTAGTTTGGTATGTTATGGCATGTTTTATATTGCATATTTCATATTGTGTTTCCATCAATGCCAAAGGGAGAGATTGATGAACTATAACTAATTGAATATTTGAAGATGATAAGTTGATGATCACTGAGCTGCAAAAGTGAATGCAAGATATTAAATTAGTTAATGTATTGTATTTTCATTGATGTCAACTTGATATGGTTCGATTTTTCATACACATATTGTCATAACCTTAAAGATCTAAAGAGACAAAGTTTATGTGGTTGGTAAAACATAAAAGGTTTGTATACACTGAGTGACAATGAACACCGAGAAAATCACAGTGTATACTGAGCACAACACTAACTGAGAAAGAGTTAATAACAAAGAATTACTAAAGTTGATGATTGAGCTAACTAAAGTTGATGACCAAGTGTAACTAGAGTTAAAGAATGAAAAAAATTCTTAGCTGACAGAGCTACAATTTAGGGATTGACTGATTGATTGTTTTATTATCAATGATTAGTTAAACTAAAGAAAAGAAGATTAAAAGCATATTTTTTTCATAGTTGTCAAGGAGAGATTTACTAAACAAAACTAAAGGAGATCTTTATGGGATAAAGCAAAGCATGTCAATTTTTATAGATCAAGAAGAGATCTACGACAAAAACAAGGAGATTGAGTGGCTAATCATGTCTATATAAAGAGACAAGGAATTCATTATCAAAGAGAGGAATGCTGAGTATATTTTGTGTGAAGATAGAATTATTCATGCAGATCTAACCATACAGGTTGAAGAAAAGAGCCAAGGAATTATGTAGACACCGAGCAATGCAGGACATAACATTCACCAAGTAGAAGAAAGAAAGAAAGAAAAGGAACTGAAGTTTATATTGGTCAGAGACCTGTATTACTGGACTAAAAATAGATATGAATATTTGCAGATCAAAGTTGTATTTTGAATAGATCATTTACTGTATCAGTTTAACCATTGATTCGGAAAATCTCTTAACCAAGTGGGATTTAATAGTCCTTATTGTATTGAGATACTCAATAGTATCAAAAGGTTTTCTTATTGACAACATAGTGAGTGCTAGGTCAAAAGAAAAATTGTTGGTTTTAAATCCTCTAACAAGGTCATAGTTAACAGTGTGTATTGTAACGTTTAATAGGGTTATCTCTTCAACAAGCTCACTTTAGAAGAGTGAAAATATTTTGGGTTACCCGTCCCAGGTGAGTTTTCCCATATTGGGTTTCCAAGTTAAAATCTATGTGTCAAATTTGTATATGTTTCATTTCATTTATAATTTGTTTTACACATTCTTGAAACTGGATTGGTCAGTTAAAATTAAGTTTATTTTCTTCTACTTAGTAAAATCTAGAAAATTTAAATAGCATATCTTACCGAGTAGTTTATATTTGTTAAGTTTATTTATGGCATATGTATTGATGAAATTGGGACTGTAAGATAATTGAGGGTATCATATTTGAGATATAAGTTTTTGGTTGGATCTTTTGGAAATATTAGTAAGGCCACTGATTCAGCCCCCTCTCAGTTATTCTAACATGAGAGGGATGACCTAATTTCAAAGAGTAGCTTCCTTTTGTGGATTTTAAGGCTCGCCAATGGTGGTAATAGTGTGATCAAAGGTTCACATGGCCATTGGAAGGTCTTTCAATAGTTCTCATGCACTTTTGACATCTTTTCAATTGTGATGGTGATGCCTACATAGTGATATTATCTATAGATGAATCTATATTGAGGTGGTGCGTGGAGACACCACCAACACATACCACCTCCTTATCATTCTATTGAATTTCTCAATGTCATTTGCAAAAATTCTATATTGTCTTTGACGCCCTTTCCATCATGGAGAGTATTTTTTTCTAACATGCTAAGCCAATGGTCATATGGTGACCAAACCCACGCTTCTGAGTACGTAAGAAAGTATGGGTCATTTTTTCACCTTTCGACCCTAATAGGCGATTTTCTTAAAATAACCATAACTTGGACATCTGGAGTCTGATTTTGGCAAATGAAGAATCATCACAAAGGTGATTTCATGCACTAGTCCTTGGTGTAATTTTTCCAAGTTTTTTTCTTGAGATTTTTTCCTTTGAACCAATTGAACATCCTTTATAAGAACTACTTTATCTAGATGTATGAGATCCAATGCCCATCCATGTCTTTTGGGGATTTTTTGTAGTGTCTTTTTTTTGCCATCATAAATTTTTCAAAGTGAGAGTTCCTCCATGAAAGAAAAATCATTGATATTGTTGCCTCATGCGACTGTGTAGTTTGATCACACAAACCCTTTTCTTAATTATAGATACACTTTGGGTCCCTTATGCATAGAATGGTGACACACCATTTTAGTGGATCTATCATGCCTCACCCAGATCAACATTATGGTGGGTGTCATATTGTTCATGCTTATGCTTCCTTGGTTTCACTTAAAGTGCATTGAGACACTCTTGCATTCTTTTCTTGTGGAGGCTCCTTGGTTTCACTTAAAGTCTACCAAAACACTCTTGCATTCCTTTTAGACTATTGTACCTACATTTTCAACATGGTTAAGAATTGATAATGGTATCAGTCAAACAACTTGGTTGGTTATGTAGTGAAGGTCACTAATGTAGATTCATGTGTTATCCGTATCTTCGATCGATATATGATATTGCCATTGTTTCCATCTGATCAATGTTTAAGAAGTGTCATTTGGAGCACTCATATAGATTGTTGTCTTTTTTTATCACCATCCTTTTAGAAGAAGAAAATCAGTAGAGTATCATATCAGTCATCAATAGTAGATTCTTTGTGCTTCAGTGATGTTTATGTTCATGTTTTTAGGAAATATATTTGAAGGCTTCTCAAACCTTCATGTTCTCTCTTTTGGAGAGGAATTTTCTTCCATTGGGTTTTCTCCTTTTCTCCAGTTATGAGAGATTGAATTCTTGATGTACATGGATACTTAATATGGGTTTTTTGCTGGGACCCATAAAGCACCTCTATTGCATTATTTAAATACACCCTAAGTTACTCTTAAGGGAGGGGGTGTTGGAGTAAATGATGTTTAACCATTTTAATCATTACTTAAGTTTAGTTAGGTAATCTCATTAAATGAGCAAGATGGATATTATTGAGTCTTATTTGGACTCTAACATATCCTAGAGGATATTGTTGAGTTCCATTAGAACTCTAATTCCTCTAGTTTGAGAAAATTATCTCAACCTTTCCCTTTACACCTAACTTCTCTTGCCTATATAAGTAGGGACCTTGTATCTTAATACTCACCTCATCTCAATACCATTCATGTATTGAATATCTCTCTATTTTGGAGGATGTCTATAGAATGGCTCTTAGGTATAGGATGATCTATCCTAAAAACAAGGTGGTTGATAAGTTGTCAAAACATGTGGTGGCATTAATGGATGGACTGATGGAGGATATGTGGGAATCTATGAGAAATTTTGTATTAACAAGAGGAATGGCCCATGTGTCATTGTTGCTAGAGTGATATTATTAAGGCGTATGATTATTCTTTGATGGGACAATAGCGGGTGAGTGATTTATATGACAAACATCATATTTCTAAGTCATGCGAAGATTTAAGGAGAGTACACCTTTTGGTAGGAAGGTGGTAGCCATTGGTAATATTGAATTTTTAGTGTATTGGTTCAAAGGAGGTCACCTTCACTTTCATTTTTAGTGTGTATATTAGTGAAGCAACTTTTTGTACATTATTGACATTTTATTGGGCAAGGAATTCATGAGGTTAAAGTATCCATACCTTGTTAATGTTGATATCATGTCCATGTTTTTGTCACGGATCTTGGAGCTGGGGATGAAAGTGTAAGCTGAGTGGGTGATGAAGGAGTTTGTGGAAGAAGAATAGATATATGGGCTAAAGTCTTTTCTCGCCACGACCGTTCTACACAAGGGTTTCAATGCAGATTATAAATATCTGTGGGAAGTTGGAAATACCAAAGGTTTTGTCCAACCCTTCATCATTTGGAGCACAAAAACCAATAAGGAGAAACAAAGGATTGAAGCCTAGATAGGTTGAGACACATTAAAATATTCTCTATGGGAGTGTGAGGTCATGCGTTGAGTAGAAATAGTGGTGCAGGAATAAGGAAACCTGTGAAGCCACAAAAGATGAAGAAGTGAGCAATATCAAATGTGTATACATTTTTTTTAGTCTTTTTATAATTTTTTGTTAATAATGGTTGATGAAAACATAATATAAAGGTGTTCAATCCTATATTGGTAGTAAAACCATGTTAATGTCAATTTCTACATGCGTGTAATAGAAGGTCTATAGTCAATGACAAAAATGATAATTTTATGTACCAAAATGGGGGAATGAGTAAAGTGTAATTATTGATATATTTGTATAGTACTCAAACCTTTGTTTACTATAGGTGTGGGGAGATATTCTTAATTGAACATGTATTTACTTTTTGTGTTAATATAAATATCAATTATTACCAATAAAAAAATTAATCCTAATTAAAATGCATATGCTTATATAATAAAAATCAAAATATGATAGATTAAAAAAGTAGTATGTGGTCTATTTAAATACAAATTAATGTTTAGATATAGATATATATGTTCTATTTTTAACTCTTTTATAATCAGAGTACATCATTAATTTTATATATATATAT
>MU226909.1:1718562-1741474 GCA_018584345.1 Thuja plicata
ATATATTCAAATTTAACTAAAATTGGTCACCTGTTACTTATAGAAACACACTAATATCAAAATAATAATCAATGAAAATAGATAATATATTCTAGTTGACATACCATCTTTCTGAACAAACATGTGGTGGAAATATTTTCACAACTTAATCATATACTTTTGTCTTTCTTGTGATAATTAGGAAAAAAAAAATTAAAAATTATATTTCTAATTTATGAATTGTGATTTAGACTTAGAAATTAAATCTTCTACTTAGATAACCTTTATAACTCCATACCCTCTATTGAATAAGATTACAAATAGTTTTTTCACATTTATTTTATTAATTTACATACAACATCTTCTAACTATATATTATTAATAAATTTTAAACCTCAATTATTAAAAAGCTCACAAATAATAATTCCATGCTAGTCCATACTGCACACCTCAAATACTACAAATAATAATAATTCCATGGTAGTCCATACTGCACACCTCAAATACTACAAGTAATAATAATAATACTAGTTATAGTCAAACACTTACTAAACTTCGGGTGGAACGCAGATACCCACAAGCCATACTGTGATGAAGATCGTATACTTCATCTTATTTTAGTATACTAAGAATATAAATATACCTATCTTTCAATAAAGACTACCCACTGCTAATACATCCATGTGGGGAGGATCTCACCTATTAAGAAGAGGAAGCGACAGGTAAAACATAACTGTAAAGAATACAGTCTCGGACATTCTCATGAACCTTAATATAACGTCGAAGCAGGCACTTTCTAGCAAAACCAGCCTTTTCGAGCACCTTAACCGAAGGCAGATTCTCGGGCAGCACCATGGCCTCTATGCGTACGAGTCCCGGATGGTCGGAAAACCCAGCACGTACAGCGCGCATGACAGCTTCAGTAGCACTGCCCACGCCCCAATAGTTTCTGCTAACAGCGTAGCCCAGTTCAGCACGACAACTATGAATTCCGGCGCCCTGTCTGAGCACAACGTGACCCACGGCCTTGTCATTGATACAAATGGCCCTGAACCACGGAGGAGGGCTTATAACTGTCATCAGAAATTGTGTGGCGCTTTCTAGGCTGGTAAACGTTTCCCATGTCATAAAGCGGGTGACTGCATCGTCTCCCGCCCAGCCATAGAAGTCGTCGAGGTCATCGTCTCGGAAAGGGCGTAGAGTGAGTGGCTGGGTTTCTGAGTCTCCCGGAGTGTAGCCGTGCAGCTGCTTCAAGCCATTGGAAAGTAAGTTCAACTTTGCGCGCACAATGTTGGGGATTGACGCCATGCTTGTGGACAATGTTTTTAGAGAGGTGTGGCGAAATGATTTTTAGGGTTTGGCTTCTATAGGCGTGGTGGACGACTTGTCCGAAGTTGGATATCTCATATTTTTGCATGTGGTCGGTGTGGCTGTTAAAGTGCTCTGTGAATTCGTGGAACCGACCACATTTAAGTGATCTGTGAATGTGTAGAACCCACCACATTAAGTTATCTCTGAATTTGTAGAACCCACCATAGTAAGTGATCTATGCATTTGTATAACCGACTACATTTGCAGGGTATCGGTCCAAAACTACATGACTAAAAAATGCTCTATGTATTGATGGTTTGAAATGAGTGTTTGCCCAAATTTATTTTTTTATTACGGGGAACCACATTTTCGGGAGGTTTTTATTGGATAGGATGTTTTCATTTAAATAATATTCTTTAAGTTTTGATTTGTTTAAGTGGTTTATCTGAAATCACAGGGATATATGGATCTTATTATAGAAATTACTGTGATTGAATATGAGCTACAAAATCACTTTAAAGTATAGAGTGTGCTATGTAAATTTTCTATTAAAGTAATGTGATTTAAGATGAACCATTTAAACAAGTCAAAACTTTGAATATATTGCTTAAGCCAAAATATTTATGAACAAATAATTTTGATTGAACAAGAATAATTTATTAAGATGATAGGTACAGATTGTCTAGTTACCTAAATTAAGCAATGAATGGCTAAAGCTTCCAATGTTAAATTCCAAAATCATAAACCAATATCCATCGCTATGTGATTGTTTTGAATAGAACTATAAATAACTGAAATTACCTAACTATTTGTTAATTCACACTTTTTGTCAAATCAAAATGTTGATCCATTAATTTATGATTAAAAAATCTAGAGTTAACAGATCTACAAGAGACAATTAGTCCATATTGTGAACCCCAAAGGGGGATGCTGGTCACTATTCAACAATTCCCCCATAGTGTTAGTTGAAGAGATTCAAATTTGGCACCTTTGGCTTTGATACCATTTGTTGGCCCTGTTAGAACTGCATATTAAAATTTTCAAATTTCAAAGCTTTGGCCTTTTTCCCGCGTGTTCTGGTTCAAATTTCATGTCTCTTCATGTCAAAAAGTCAATTTTGTGGTTAAGTCTTCAAATTGTCTTGTTCCAAGTTTTAGTCGCACACCCGCGTTGATCTTTTAAAGTGTCTTTTTAAGCGAACGAGTGAGCAATGAGTCATTTTGGAATCAATCGCGCAATCACGGTCATGTCTTGTTAAGTCAAGTTAGGTGTACGAGTGAGCGACTTGGTCATTAAATTGTGATAATCGCGCAGTCGCGGTGTAATTTTGAAGACGGGTTGTTAGTTTGCAGCTGAGCGAGTTGGAAGTCTTTTGTGTGTCGCTCACTCGCGGGGGATTAAGTTTCATGTTAAAAGGTTCAGCGAGTCAATGATGAGTTAAGTCTCTATGTATCGCATAGTCGCTGTGGTCTTAGGTCTTTAACCTTTTGGTCCACGACTGAGCGAGTGATTTAAAAGAGGTCTAGTCACTCACCCGGGCTAAGTTTTTATGCATATCATTTGAGCCCGCGAGTGCGTGAGGAAGTCAGATTCTAGTACCGCTCACTCGCACAAGTCTTAACTATTGTGTTTTTGCAGTACGAGTAGGCGATGCAGTATGTTTTGGTCATCAGATGGTCCTTCTCACTCAGTCGCACATGAAGTATTAAGTGTTTTTAAAAGTGCGTGAGTGTGTGACTAAGAGATCAGTTTTATTCTCACTCACTCACCAATGATTTGCAGTTTCAAATGATAAGCTATCGAGTGCGTGATGAAAGAAAGAAAAAGTTGTCACCCACCCACCCATGAATAAAGTCAAGTGAAAAGATACTAGCAGGTGTGTGATTGATGAAAACATGTTTGCTACCACTCACTTGTAGATAATGTGTTGGTTAAGATTTCAAGCGCACAAGTACGTGATGAAGAAAATTGGAAGTTATCGCTCAGTCGCTCATGAAGAAAGATAAGTCAAAAGTGATAAGTGAATGAGCGATTAATACATTATAAAGAAAATTGAAGGCACTCACTCAGTCGTGGAGGACCCATTCATAAAGAGCTTTTAGCAACAAGTATGCGACTTGATGGTAGAAGGTCATTGCTCACTCGCTAATGTTTATAAGCTAAAATATTTTGCAGTACGAGTGAGCGACCAAGTAAAGTACATAATGAAAATGGTCATTGCTCACCCGTAGAAGTATAAAAATAGGTCAAAAGTGAATAGCGACTATGCGACCAGAAAAAAATGCATGATTATTTTGAAGACCGCTCACTCCCTCAAATCCAAGTATGATAAGTTAGAGGTTAGCTGGTGTGCGACTAAGAAGTGATTGAGTAATAAAAGTCATAACGCTCACTCACAAGGTTTCAAAGAAAGTAAAGTTTTCAGTGGCAAGTCCGCGATTGATGAAAGGAAAAGTGATGTCGTTCACTCACGCAGGTATAAGTCCAAAGCATAAAGAGGTAGTGAGTGTGTGGCCACCAAATGATGAAGTTGCCAGTTAGGTCATTGCCTAGTCACGGAGCATATGAACCAAAACAAAAACAAATCGTGAGTGCGTGATTTCTTAAAAGGAAAGGTCATATTGCTCACTCGCAAGGACAATTTTGAGTGTAAGAAAGGTACAGTGGGTTGGCGACAAGTTGAGAAGTGACTTATTTCAGGCTTACGAAGGCAAAAAAGAGAAAAAAGAGTACTCTTTTCTAGCAGGGATCAAACAATGTGAATTAATGGTAGCATTAGTTACAGAGAGATGATTGCATGACACTGCAAGTATGATAATTTGGCATTCAAGTGGACAAGATGTTGATTTGATGGCTATAAAGATGAGTGATTGAGCTTGATTCTGTACAACTCTCATTTGCGCTTAGAAGATTTTTGTTGTGAAATCAACAGAGCTTATTTGTCTATGAGTGAAATTTGAAAAGGAAAGATGAGTCAAGCTACTACCAGTGTAGCTTCACAGGGGTCTGAGAAGAAGAAAGTTAAAACAAAGAGATATGTGGAGGAATTTGTTGAGCTTCTGTCCAGAACTTTGAATACAAACAGTGAAAATTGGGATGAATAGAAAGATAGATGGAGGCAATAGAGAAACCCGGTCACTCAAAACTACTCTGGTAATACTCTGTTCCACTATTTTTGGAATAATAGGGTTAAAGCAGTTCCCATTCGCGATCGTTGGGAATTGAATATGGAAAAATTAATTGTGCCTGATGTTTACATTGATATAGGCCTTATTAAGGAACTTGCTACGAATTATTTCCCAGTAGCTAGGGTAATCAGGAAGAAAAATAAAGAGACCCTAGTTTCCATAGATAGGAGATCAGTGGCAGAAGTCTTCGGGATCACTGGTGCATTGTGCAGAGAAATTGATTTGGAAAAATTCAGGTAGTTTATAGAAAGAGAGAAAAATTGATTAAGAAATATGAAATGCCCAAATTCATGCCCAGGGTAGATTTTCACCTGGTGAAAATCCCAGACAATCTTAAACTAGCTTTTGACTTATCCCTCTTTCACCATAACATAAAATGCATAGTATATGGTTGGACCAGAGTACTAAGTTTTGATGGAGATTCTATAGTGCCCCAAGATGTGCTCATGATGGCCATGAATATCTAGCACCCAAAGGTCAATACTGATTATGACTATGTGGGATACATAGTTGAAACTATACATGCTACATTAGTGGAAATATAGTCGGATGCCCTAGTGCCTACCTTTAAGCATTATTCTCATTTGATGTATATGATTCTATATTTTAACATGGAATCTATGGATAAAGATCTTGAATTGTTTGTTTCAGAGTATGGTGTCAATGCATCAATCCAAAGATGGACCCAGGTATGGGATAGTTCATCTGTCAATTCCTCTTTTGTATGCTTTTGTAATTGGATTGTGGATCCAATTTTTGATTTATTGGGAACAAATATGTAGAGATTTCCTCTTGAGGTTAGAAGAGTCTTAAAACCTAGGGAATTTGTTCAAAATTGGCATATTACTCACAATTGGGGTGATTTTTTCTTCTTTGAATATATTACTATCATCAGAGTGTATGGTTGTACACAACCACCTGACATCCTCCCCTAAGTTTGTTCCTCTTAGTATTGCATTTTTAGAATTTATTTGGCAAATCACCTAGGTTGATAAAGAATTTTTAGAGGGACATAGAAAGGGTACATTTATCCCTATATTATGGGTAGGTTTTGATTTCTCCATTGGGAAAAGGGTTTTTGACCTGATTAATGACTTCTTGAAGCAATATAGAATGTTTCTAGCAATTGCCAGGTTCTGTGGTCCATAACAGTTTATACAAACAGCTCTGAAAGGAATGACTCCTTGAAAAAAAATTAGAGATCATGAGCCACTGGATGATGAAGATATTGTCAGAAACAAATTGAATAAGCATGAAGTATAGAAGAGGAGAAGGAAATGGAAAGATCTTCTCATAGCAGAAGATTATTGGAAAGATTCAGACAAGACTTTTTCTAGTTTTTTTCCTGACCTCCCATACTTGAAAAGAATGGAGGAAATGCTCAAGTCTTATGACACTTTAATGGCACTTGTACCACATTTTAGTGCCGAGGATGCATAGTCTTAAGGGTCCCCAATTCCTGTTGCATTGCATGACCCAGAACATCAAGAACAACAAGAGTAAGAGCACCAAGAAGAAGAGGAGGCTGGTGAGGAAGCTACCTTTTCCAGAGATTCACCCAGGGAAAAATAGAAGAAAGAGCACAAGATGGTGTAGGAAAGGAAGAGTATGGCCAAGGCTGTGATTATAGAACATGGAAAATATTTCAGAAAACTAAAAAGGCAATTGCAAAAGGAGCCACAAGTTGAATGCCAGGGGGAAATCAAATGGTTTTGTTTGGAAAAGATGATGAGAGAGTAATGATAGCCAATGAATTCATGAAAGATGATGAATTTATAAAGTCTAAATAAATCAAGACTTAACGATAGGTGAAGAACATGCAAAAAAAAAATGAAGAGATTGTGAAGACACTCTAGGATTATGATCCTGAGAGTGAATTGATCATTGTGGATCAAGCCAGATTGTTGGTGCGGAACAGTGGGGTGCTATTGATGCTAGATCGGGACTTACAGTCAACTTCTATCATCGATCAGATCAGGAGGCAAGAAGATCCCTTATTGAAGATAGATTTTGAGATGGATGAAGTATTAAAAGGATCTGGATTTGATCCTAAGTCCAAGACTCTAGTCATTTGGTCATTGGCCCCTGCTACACAAAAGCCTCTAGTAATGACCATAAGAGAGGAAACAAGGGAAGAGAAGATGATTTGGAATCTACAAAACACCAGTGACATTGAGATAGCTTAGTTAATGACCTAGGTGTCCTTCATGAACCTAGCAAAGGTTGAAAATCTATCTAAAAGGTATGAGACAAATTTTGGCTAGTTGATGGCATTGGTAAAGAAGCAGGAAGAAGTTGTAATTCAAAATCACACCCTAGAGGGACAAATTGCAAAATAGGAGGAATTAGTGGAGAGTAAGAGAGAGAAGACTCCAGTCCCTCAGAAAGTAACAAAAATTGGAACATATGCTGCCATTGAAATAAAGGAAGATTTAGCATTGGCAGATGGCCAATCCAAGGAATTATCACAGGAGAAGACTGTAAATGTCATATTTGTTATATTGCCTATACTGCAACATTGAATTGATGTTTTTAAATAGAAGAATGACATAGTATATACATTATATGGATTGTTACAAGAAGCCTCAAAGATAGCTACAGAAGCTATAACTCTCTTGGAACCTACTTTCAAGACCTAGTCGAGAAGAGAGAGGCTAATGGACAAATTGAAAATAGCTATTTTATACACTGATGATTTTCCTAATAAAATAATAGATACCATTGAAATGATCAATGAGCTGTATGAAACTTTTTCCTTCTTCAATGGCAAAGCTAACTTAATAAATAATAAACTGCAACTATTTGGTGACTAATGCCCTCCCCTAATCCCACAGATGTATGATGAAGTTGGTGTTTTGAAACCACAATCAGATTAGACAGATGGATTTGACAGGATATTTATGGATGAGGAGATGAAGCAGTGCCTGGAGAAGGATACCAATGCTGAATATTGTAATGAACTGATTGACAATCTCTTCAAGGTTGAAAGAGATGTGGAAAAGTTTATTTTTGAGGCTAGAACAACCATCGACACCAGATGGATAGAAGTTGTTGCAAAGATGGAACAGGAAAAGATTTTTGATTGGCCCACCACGAAAGAGGTGAATAGGTGGGAAGTGAAGCTGAAAGGATGAGGAGGATATTGTCAAACTGCAACAACAAACCTTGTTCAGACTTTGCCAAATTTTTTCACCTGTGTTCTGTTATAACTTTTGTTTTTATGTTAGTTGCAAAAGTTGCTATTGTAAAATATTTTGTAAATATTTCCCATGTAGTCCATACTTGTAGCATCCTTAGATATAAAGGATTCCAAGAATACTAGGAAAAAGGATAGCCATTTTTCATTTGGGAAATACAAGTTTAATTGTATAAACTCTGTTTTAAGACCAATATATTTCGAGTAAGGTTTTGAAATTACTATTGAATGTAATAGAAACTTTGATTATGAATACAAATGAAATCCATCAATAGTTTCTGAAACATATGATGAGTATTTTGTCTTCATTATAGTTTCCTAAATCTTATTTAAATTGAATGCTCAAGGAATACTCAATTTATACTTCTGTTAGGTAGATTTTGAAATAAGTTTAGGGTTCTTTCAAGGAAAGATTAAAATTGTCTTATGGTTGTTTCAGTGAGATTCAGGGTTCATAATGAATTTGATGAATTAATTTTTTATTTGTGTGAAGATAGATATATAAGGTATATCTATGTTTATGTCAAATTTTTTAGTTGTTTTAAATTCATGTTCATGAGAAAATTGGTTAAAGTTATTTAGAAGTGACTCCATACCCTAGGATTAAGCACTGGTATGTTCTCCTTTGAAGTAGATGACTAGCACTATATAATTGATCTTTGTCTTTATGTTTTGATCTGCCAAATAAATGTTGCAAACGTTAATCCCTATGATTCCATTCATATCTACTGGAATAATTTAGTGATTTGATTGTTCTAAGTTAGAAGGGTATTCCCACTTGAGTTTATGGAGCTCAAAGTGTAGAGGGTTTTAAAACCTTGTTTCTGCCATTCTATATATTGCTTACTCAGTGTCCAGGATAAATAGAGAAAGATCTTTGAGAGTATTTTTATGTTAGCAAGAAAAGGATCTGACAGAAAATGACGACTCTATTGGGGACTTCTTTCAAGGAATGCGTGAAAGGTTAGTCTAAAGATAATATTTCATATACATAGATTCCTTGAAGTCCAGTTTTTGAAATCATAAGTTGTGTATTGCATCTTATTGAATCATATCCCCTAATATCATTATCAGAGTGAATTTTCATTTTTTTATTCCCAAAAGTTTTTTGGGTGGCGACTATGAGTTAATTGTTATAGTGTTTCTAAGGGGAACATTAGCAGATCAAGTGTGTGAGATTTCATTTTGGATAAGATGATGAATGCAAAAGAAAACACAAAGAATCACTCTCAAGAAACATCAGAGAGTGATGTTTCTAAAAATTCTAGAATGAACCATTCTAGGATAGGAGAATCTTATAACAAAACCTCTTGGAAGCCTAGATATGTAGGTCCTAGTAAGTCCTTAGGTACTATTCTCGAGAAAGAAATTAATGAACCTTTGAATCCTGAATCTGATACCATAGGTTATTTTGAGGATATATTTAACCCTAGACTAAATAGTGTGTATGATGAAAAAGGGGAAACATCCTCCTATTTCAAGGGTATCCCTTATGAACCGGTTCAAGACCAAAAGGGAGATAATCTGATGAATATATATGATTCTTATAGTTCTGATATTGAGGGAGTCCTTAGAGATAATGACCTTTTGAAGAGGGAATTAGATTAATTACTAATTATCAAGTAGAAGAATGATGAGGCTAGAAAGGAAAAAATTATAAATGCCATCACTGAGAGAGAAAATTTGAAGAAGTGGGTTGCCCAGTTAAAACTGGCAGCTCAGGGTGCAAATGAGGGATTTCATGGTTTGAATAAAGAACTTTTTGGAGATGTGGATACCCTGAGAAAATAATGCCAAGAAAGAGAAAACCTACTTAAGAAAAATAATTCTAGAGATACAGACCCTGTGGTGAGGTAAGTCATTAATTATGAAAGTCAAAAACCTCCTAAGTCTCACATATCTACAAAAAATGTATCAACAGCTAATGCTAGACAAATAGATGTTGATAAAGGAAAACAAAAGCTCACTAACATTAAATTTTCTGAATCTAAGATTGAAGAGGGTGTATCTCAGGATGTGTTCTCACTTGATATGGAATTAGAAAGGGCTAGAAAGGCCAAAGATGATATTGCAAAAGATTTGGAAAAGGAAGAATTAGAACTTGCTATTGCACAGATGAAAATAAAGATTTCTTTCTTAAGTTCCCTAGTTTATAGCAATTTAACAAATGATACCAATACATTTACTCAAACCATTCTTGTGAATGCCTCTAATATTCAGAATACTAGTGGTAATACAAATACCCAGACATATGGTACAACTCAAGGAGTTGCATCACAACGAAGAGGAAGTGGATTGAACAATACTAGTGGTCAGTAAAATATAGGCATTGGTAATAGTGGCCACAATATTGGTACAAATTTCCAAAGGAGACCTATTCATTTAGAGAGATATAAGCAACTATTTTTTGATGGTATCCCTGGCCAACCAAAACCTATTCCTAATGAAGTCAGAGATAAGATTCCCAAATTTAGTGGAAATAATGCCATAACTGGTGAAGAGCATCTAAAATTATTTTTGGATACAATGAATGATTATGAGATTAGAGATGAAGATGCTGTGATGAAGTTATTTGTGCAATCCTTGATTAAGGATGCAAGAGATTGGTACCGAGGTTTACCTGATAACAACATTTACTCATGAGATGAATTTGTTAGAAGTTTCAAAGAATAGTATGGTGACAAGATAACTTCTAGTTTCATGTTGAATGAATTCAATAGTTTGAAATTTTTTTCTATTGAAGGCATTGCTGAGTTTAATGTAAGATTTCAAAAGTTCATTGTATAAGTTGTTCCAAGTATTGAGATTGGATGAAAATATATGCGTTACCACCTGCTGTAATTCTTTAGATGGGAAGATAGCTTATTTTCTCAGAGATAAAGACCCTCAAACCATGAGAGAAGCATATAAGTTGGCCATAAACATACAAAGCAATAGAAGAGCTTCTGGCAAGCTTGGTAAATAGGATGACAATAGACTCTGGAAAGAGTAAAAAACATAGTCAAATAAGAATCCCAAAGAAGAAGATAAAATGGATACATTGGTAAGTGTGGTGAAAGATCTTGCTGCCAAGGTAGACAAAAATGAAAAGGGGTTTCAAAATAATAGGCCACAATATAAAAGGCAAGATAAGCCTTACAAACTGCAAGATTTCCCCTATAAAACTCAGTGGAAGGAAGGAAAACCTATGTCAGAAGAACAAACTGATCCTAAGAACAAAGACATCCCTGATCCATTGAAAAACAACAATGCACATAGTGTGGAAAACACTCCTTGGTGCATGGCCTTTAATATTCCTCATTTCCCTTATCAATGTGCAGTAGCTCAGGGCATGGTGGAGCAACGTGAAAATATTGGAACACAAGAAAGCCAAAATGAGAAAAAACATGCAATAAACATGTGTGCACTTACTATTGAAGATGAAAATGGTAGCTCAAAGGTAGAACCATAAGAAAATATTCCAAACACAGTAAATAATACAAGCACTAAGTTAGAACATTTTCAATTTGGGATGCCTAATGATGAGGAGATAAGATTCCTAACTATTGCTGCTCTAACACAGGCAAGAAGTTTATATTAGCCTAGGAATAGAAAGGTTGATCAAAGTGGGAAACAACCTAATTCACCTATTATCATAGAATTCATAAGTGAGGAATCTACACAAGGTGAACCGAAGGACACTTTGGTTAAAGAAAATAAAGCTACCCCTACTCATGAACAAAAGACAAGACAATTAAAGGAGAGCAACTGTAAAATATCTGCTAAAAATATCATGAGTTTTCCAACCTTTGACATGAAGCAAGCTTTATCTCAAATAAAGGTCTCTATACCTTTACTTGAGATGTTTAAAATCAAAGAGCACCGAGAAGCAGCCTTTTCAGTGTTATCTGATTTGCCTGGTATGCATGATAATACTTATTTAAATGATGAATTGAAAGGTGAGCTAGAAGAAAAATATGGAATCCCAATCTGTCTAGGAAATGTAATTATCGAAGAGCCAGATCAGATTGATCCTTTTTATGTAACACTGCTCACAAATAATATGCTACTAAAAAATTGTATGATGGATTCAGGGGCTGCTGCTAATGTGATGACTTACACTATCATGAATCAATTGGGTCTAGAGGTGGATACTACTTGTGGTAAATGTTATGCCATGGAAAATAAGGAAGTACCTATAGTAGGAACTTTGCAAGGATTAGAGGTAAAACTTGTTGCATACCCTGAGGTCACTTTTAAAATAGGTGTTGTGGTTGTGGATTCAACAC
This sequence comes from Thuja plicata, assembly GCA_018584345.1. Lineage (NCBI taxonomy): Eukaryota > Viridiplantae > Streptophyta > Pinopsida > Cupressales > Cupressaceae > Thuja > Thuja plicata. Next base: position 1,730,505 of record MU226909.1, read on the forward strand.
CCCATTATGGCATGATTTTATCAAGACAGTGTATTGCAGCCATTGGAGGACATGCATAATTGGATTTGTCTTTTTCTACTATTTCTATTAATGGGAAAGAAGCAAAACTATTGAGGGAGCCCAGATCTCCTATTTATGTTGAAAAAATTGAACCAAACATGCTGAATTATTTTGAGGATGTAGATATGCATAATTTCAAGGTTGAAAAGATTCAACCACAATTGAAAAACATAGATCCCATGATAGAGGAATTAGAATTGCAACAGTATTGACTGTGGAAAATGTATTTTGATGGAGTATGCTCTAGAGAAGGGTCTGGAGCTCGTGTAGTATTTGTCTCTCCATCAGGTATTACTTTCAAATACTCATTTATGTTGTCATTTCAATGTACAAACAATATAGTTGAGTATAAGGCATTGTTATTGGGATTAGAAATATCAATCAAGCATGGCATTAAGTTTTTAAGAGTTTTTGGTGATTCAAAGATGGCTATTTCCCAAATTAGATCAAGATATACTGCTAAAAATGATAGGCTAAAATAATATAAGAATGTTGTATGGGATAAAATTGAATTTTTTGATGCATTTTCCATCAATTGGATAGAGAGATCTAAGAATATCATGGCATATTTTTTGGCTAATGTGGCCCTGAAAATGATGATCTAACGCTAGCATGAGTATCTATTGTCAAAACCAAAACTAGTCCTGCCATTCCTGATAATGTATATAGTTGGAAAGTCTTTGAAAGTGATGAAGATATCCTTAATTTCATTCAATGTGTGGATAATTATGAAGGGAAAGTCATTGACTATAATAATTTGATAAAGATTATTGATGGGAAAAAAACTATATTTGGCAATGAAATTCTGCAGTTACAGAAAAAAGAAATCCCTAAAGGACTAACTCAATTAGAGGGATTGTTTACTGACAGTGATAGTCATATGTTCCAAAAATCTATAGCCAAGTTGGATGAATTTGAGGAGGTAAACTATCGATAAGAGTGTGATCCTAAGATTGTATATATTGGAAAGAAATTGGCTCCTCATGTGAGGACAAATTTAATTATCTTGCTGAAAAGATTCAAACATGTTTTTGCTTAGTCTTACGAAGACCTTAAGGATTTTAGGGAAGATCTCTTTCAACATGAAATCCCATTAAAAGATGATATTAAGCCTTTTAGACAAAAATAGAGGCCAATCAATCCTTTGCTGGCCCCCGAAATGTAACAAGAATTGGCAAAACTCAGAGAGGCTAGAATAATAAAACCAATCAGACATTCTTCTTGGGTGTTCAATTTAGTCATAGTCAGAAAGAAAAATAGAGCCATCGGGCTATGTGTTGATTTTAGGAACCTTAATGTAGCCCCATTAAAAGATAATTACTCTTTGCCAAACATGGAGGCAATGCTATAAAGGGTTGCTGGCTATAATTTGCTATCTATGATGGATGGTTTTTCTGGTTATAACTAGATGTTGGTTCAAGAATCTGAACAATTCAAGACATATTTTACTACCCCATGGGGTACATATGTCTATGTGAGAATGTCATTTGGCCCGAGAAATGCAGGAGCTACTTTCCAAAGAGCCATGGATGTGGCTTTTAAGGAGTTTGTAAATATAATTATGGTGGTGTATCAAGATGATTTAACTGTATATCCCCAAAAGGCTAATGATCATTGTAAACACTTGGAAAATATTTTTTCTAAAGCCTTGGAATATGGGATTTCATTAAATCCAAAGAAGTGCCACTTTTCTATGACAGAAGGTAAATTATTTGGGCTTATAGTGTCCAAAGAAGGTGTCAGGATTGATTCTGAAAGGGTGGAAGCCATTAACAAGCTCTTGCCCCCAAAAAATATCAAAGGTGTTCAATCTTTCCTTGGGAAAGTAAATTGTGTGAGGAGATTCATTGTAAACTTTGCTAAGATAGTAAAGCCCATTGTTAAATTATTAAAGAAAAATGCTAAATTTGAATGGGATAAGGATGCTCAGTCAGCTTTTGATGAGATAAAGGTAGCTATTTAGCAAGCACCTGTACTATGATCTCCAAATTATGAAAAGTCTTTTCCTAGATTTTCTTTTGCTTCATTCCATACAATTGTTGTAGTACTTTTGCAGAAGGATGATGAAGGTTTTGATCATCCCATAGAATTTTTCAGTAAGTCTCTGCAAGCAGCAGAACTTAATTATGACAGAATGGAGAAACAAGCATATGCATTGGTCAAAGTAGTCAAGGTTTTTAGACCTTATCTAGTTTGTGCAAAGATAATTGCTTATGTGCCACATGCTATAGTGAAAGATATATTGTCTCAATCTAAAGTTACTAGAAAAAGGTATAGATGGATTAACAGGATCCAAGAATTTAATCTAGAAATTCAAGTCACCAAATTAGTAAGGGGTTTGGGTTTGGCCAAGCTAATGACTAACACAAACATGGAATTTTCCAAGGTCAATGATGTACAGATAGTAAACATGAATTTGACTAGCATAGAATTACAGTCATGGTATACTGATGTAGTATTTTTTCTGAAAAATCATAAATGTTGAGAACATATGTCAGCTAATCAAAAAAGGACTTTGAAGTTGTAGGCTCAAAGGTATGTCTTGATACGAGGTGATTTATTTTGGAATAATAAGGATGGAATTTTGTTGCTTTGTCTAGATAAATCACAATCTGAAAGAGTTTTGAGTGAAATGCATATTGGTGTATGTGGGGGGCACTATTCTGCCAAGACTACAGCTCACAAAATAATCAGAGATGGATTCTATTTTCCATGTCTCTTCAAAGATACTCAGAAGTTTTTACATAAGTGTGAACCCTGCCAAAGGTTTTCTTCTAAGATGAAATTTTCAGGAGCCTTGCTTTTGAATCCTATGACTATTGAAGGACCTTTTGCTCAATGGGGCCTTGATTTTATTGGTGAATTCATAGAAAAATATAGTGGAGGCAATAGTTGGATTCGTGTGGCTACATACTATTTTACAAAATGTATAGAGGCAGTTCCATCAAAAAGTGCTACTAGCAAGGTAGTAATGGATTTCTTAATGGATAATATTCTGACAAAATTTTGTGTGCCAACTAAGTTAATCATGGACAATGCCATGTGTTTTAGGTCTAAGTATTTTAAGGACTTTTGTGAATACTATGGCATTATTGTATATTATTCCTCACCATATCAACCTCAAGAAAATGGACAGGCTCAATACAGTAATAAGAGTATTATGAAAATCATTAAGAGGATTTTGAAGAAAAATAAAAATTCTTGGCATTCAAAACTAAAGTTAGCCCTTTGGGCTAACAGGGTAACAATGAAAAGAGCAATAGGGGTATCCCCTTTTGAAATAGTCTATTGAACTTAGGTAAGGTTTCCTTTAAACAATCTGTTACCAGTGTATAAATTTCTCCAAGAAGAAGAGTTTGACGAACAAGAACCCATGATGGAGAGGATGGACCAATTGGTGGAACTAGAAGAGATAAGAGTAGAGGCACACAAAAGAAACATGAAACTCCAATAGCAATCCAAGTACCTATTTGACAAAAGAGAAACTAAAAGAAATTTTTTGATAAATGATATGGTGCTATAGTGGAATGCTAGAAAAGAAGAAAAGGAAATAAATGGTAAATTGGAATCATTATGGATGGGCCCCTTTGTAGTCCAGGAATTTCATGGTCAAGATTATTATTTTCTGGAAGACCCTAATGGTGAGATACAGGAATTGCTAGTGCATGGAAACTTCCTAAAACATTATGTCTCATAATTTTCATTTTCCATGCACAATAGATTAGATTTCCCTTCTTTAGTGTGGTTTTTGTGTGTGCATGTACAGTTTTGTTTCAGTTTGTGGTCTGTCTCCCAGAGTTTTGGCTTCTAGTGTCAATTTTGCAATTAAATTTCCCCAGTTGGAGCCATTGTTAGTACTGCATATTAAAATTTTCATATTTCAAAGCTTTGGCCTTTTTCCTGTGTGTTGTGGTTTAAATTTTATGTCTCTTCATGTCAAAAAGTCAATTTTGTGGTTAAGTCTTCAAATTGCCTTATTCCAAGTTTTAGTCGCACACCTGCGCTGATCTTTAAAAGTGTCTTTTTAAGTGAACAAGTGAGCAATGAGTCATTTTGGAATCAATCGCGTAATCACGGTCATTTCTTGTGAAGTCAAGTTAGGTGTGTGAGTGAGCGAATTGGTCATTAAATTATGTTAATCGCACATTCACAGTGTAATTTTGAAGAAGGGTTGTTAGTTTGTGGCTGAGCGAGTTGGAAGTCTTTTGTGTGTCACTCACTCGTGAGGGATTAAGTTCTGTATTAAATCTTCAGTGAGTCAGCGATGAGTTAAGTCTTTGTGTATTGCATAGTCGCGGTGGTCTTAGGTCTTTAACCTTTTGGTCCATGATTGAGTGAGTGATGTAAAATAGATCGTCACTCATCCAGGCTATGTTTTTATGCATATCATTTGAACCTGTGAGTGCGTGAGGAAGTCAGATTCTAGTACTTCTCACTAACACAAGTATTAACTGTTATGTTTTTGCAGTACGAGTATGTCTTGTAGTATGTTTTGGTCATCAGATGGTCCTTGTCACTTAGTCACACAGGAAGTATTCAATGTTTTTAAAAGTGCACGAGTGTGTGACTAAGAGATCAGTTTTTTTCTCGCTCACTCGCCAATGATTTGCAGTTTCAAATGATAAGCTCATGAGTGTGTAATGAAAGAAAGAAAAAAAAATTTCCCACCTGCCCATGAATAAATTCAAGTGAAAAGATACTAGTGGGTGTGTGATTGATGAAAACATGTTGGCTATGACTCACTTGCTGATAATGTGCTGGTTAAGATTTCAAGCCCACAAGTATGTGATGAAGAAAATTGAAAGTTGTCACTTAGTCGTGCAGGAAGAAAGATAAGTCAAAAGTGATCAGAAAATGAGCGATTAATACATTATAAATAAAATTGAAGGCACTCCCTCAGTCGCAGAGGACCCATTCATAAAGAGATTTCAGCAGCAAGTATGTGACTGTGATGGTAGAAGGTCATCATTCACTCGCTAATGTTTACAAGCTGAAATATTTTGCAATACTAGTGAGTGACCAAGTAAAGTGCATAATGAAAATGGTCATCGCTCACCCGCAGAAGTATAAAAATAAGTCAAAAGTGAATAACGACTGCTTGAGCAGAAAATAATGCATGATTTTTTTTAAGAATGCTCACTCACTCAAATCCAAGTATGATAAGTTAGAGGTTAGCGGGTGTGCGACTGAGAAGTGATTGAGCAATACAATTCATATCGCTCACTCACAAGGTTTCAAAGAAAGTAAAGTTTTCAGTGGCGAGTCCACGACTGATGAAAGGAAAAGTGATGTCGCTCACTCACATAGGTATAAGTGCAAAGCATAAAGAGGTAGCAAGTGTGCAACCTCCCTAAGTTTTTTCCTCTTAGGATTGCATTTTTAGAATTTATTTGGAAAATCAGCTAGGTTGATAAAGAATTTTTAGAGGGACATAGAAAGGGTACTTTTATCACTAGATTATGGGTAGGTTTTGATTTATCCATTGGGAAAAGAGTCTTTGACCTAATTAATGACTTCTTGAAGCAATATAGAATGTCTCCAGCAATTGCTAGGTTCTGTGATCCAGAATAGTTTATACAAATAGCTCTGAAAGGAATGACTCATTGGCAAAAAATTAGAGATCATGAGAAACTGGATGATGAAGATATTGTGAGAAAGAAATTGAATAAGCATGAAGTTTAGGAGAGGATAAGGAAATGGAAAGAAATTCTCAGAGCAGAAGCTTATTGGAAAGAGTTAGACAAGACTTTTTGTGGTTTTTCCCTTGACCACACATACTTGCAAAGAATGGAGGAAATGCTAGAGTCTTGTGACACTTTAATGGCACAGGTACCACTATTTAGTATCGAGGATGAATAGTCTCAAGGGTCCCCAATTCCTATTGCATTGCATGACCCAGAACATCAAGAACAACAAGAGGAAGAGCACCAAGAAGAAGAGGAGGTGAGTGAGGAAGCTACCTCTGCCAGAGAGCCACCTACAAAAAAACAAAAGAAATAGCACAAGATGGTGCATGACATGAAGAGTATGGTGAAGTTGTGATTACAGAACATGGCAAATATTTTACAAAGATAAAAAGGAAACTGCAAAAGGAGCCACAAGCTAAAGGCCATGAGGACAATCAAATCATTTTGTTTGGAAAAGATGACGAGAGAGTAATGATAGCCAATGAATTCATGAAAGATGATGAATTTATAAAGTCTAAATAAATAAAGACTTTTCTGATCAAGCTAAAAAAAAAGGACTTGATATAAGGTTTAACCACAGGTGAAGAACATACAGACAAAAACAAAGAGATTGTGAAGACACTCTAGGATTATGATCCTAAGAGTGAATTGATCACTATGGATCAAGCCACATTATTGGTGCAGAACAATGGGGTGCTACTGATGCAAGATTGGGACATACAGTCCACTTTTATTTTTGATCAGATCAGGAGGTAAGAAGATCCCTTATTGAAAAGAGAGTTTGAGATGGATGAAGTATTAAAAGGACCAAGATTTGATCCTAAGTCCAAGACTCTAGCCATTTGGTCACTGGCCCCTGCTACACAAAAGCCTCTAGTCATGACCATAAGAGAGGAAATGAGGGCAGATAAGATGATTTGGAATCTGCAAAACACCAGTAACACTGAGATAGCTCAGTTAATGACATAGGTGTCATTCATGAACCTAGCAAAGGTTGATGATCTATCTAAAAGGTATGAAACAAATTTTGGCTAGATAATGGCATTGGGAAAGAAGCATGAAGAAGTTGTAATTCAAAATCAGACACTGCAGGGAAAAATTGCAAAACTGAAGGAGGAATTAGTGGAGAGTAAGAAAGAGAAGACTCCAGTCCCTCAAGAAGTAACAAAAGTTGAAACAGATGCTGCCATTGAAATAAAGGAAGATTCAGCATTGGCAGAAGGCCAATCCAAGGAATTATCACAGGCATAGAGTGTAAATGTCATGTCTATTATATTGCCTATACTACAACATCAAATTGATGTTTTGAAACAAAAGACTGACATAGTATATACATTGTATGGATCATTGCAAGAAGCCTCAAAGATAGTTGCAGAAGCTATGAGTTTCTTGGAACCTACTTTCAAGACTTGGTTGGGAAGAGAGAGGCTAATGGACAAATTGAAAATAGCTATGTTATACAATGATGATTTTCCTGATATAATCACAAATACCATTGAAATGATCAATGAGCTAAATGACACTTTTGCCTTCTTCAATGGAAAAGCTAACTTAATAAATAATAAACTACAACTATTTGGTGACCAATGCCCTCTCTTAATCCCAAAGATATATGATGAAGCTGGTGTTTTGAAGCCACAATCAGATTAGACAGATGGATTTTCTGGGATATTTAAGGATGATGAGATGAAGCAAAACCCGGAGAAGGATACTAATGCTGAATATTGCAATGAACTGATTGACAACTTCTTCAAGGTTCAAAAAGATATGGCAAAGTTTGTTTCTGAGGCCAGAACAACCATTGATGCCAGATGGACATAAGTTGTTGCAAAGCTAAAACATGAAAAGAGTTTTGATTGGCCCACCACCAAAGAGGTGAACAGGTGGGAAGTGAAGCTAAAAGGATGAGGAGGATATTTTCAAACTACAACAACAAACCTTGTTCAAACTTCACCAAGTTTTTCCACCTGTGTTTAGTTATAACTTTTGTTTTTATGTTACTTGCAAAAGTAGTTGTTGTAAATATTTTGTCAATATTTTCCATGTATTCTGTAGTTTGTAGCATCCTTAGATATAAAAGGATCCCAAGACTACTGGGAAAAAAGATAGCCATTTTTCATTTGGGAAGTACAATTTTAATTGTATAAACTTTGTTTTAAGACCAATATATTATGAGTAAGGTTTTGAAATTACTGTTGAATGTAATATCAACTTTGATTATGAATACAAATGAAATCCATCAATAGTTTCTCAAACATATGATGAGTATTTTGTCTTCATTATGGTCTCTTAAATTTTATTTAAATTGAATGCTCAAGCAATATTCAATTTATACTTTTGTCAGGTAGATTTTGAAATAAGTTTAGGGTTTTTTCAAGGAAAGATTAAAATTTCCTTAGGGTTGTTTTAGTGAGATTCAGGGTTGATAATGAATTTGATGAATTAATTTGTTATTTGTGTGAGGATAGATATATAAGGTATATATCTCTATTTATGTCAGATTTTGTAGTTGTTTTAAATTCATGTTCATGAGAAAATTGGTTAAAGTTATTCAAAAGTGACTCCATACCCTAGGATTAAGCACTGGTCTCTTCTCCTTTGAAGTAGATGACTATCACTATAAAATTGATCTTTATCTTTATGTTTTGATCTACCAAATAAATATTACAGAGGTTAATCCTTGTGATTCCATTCATAACTATTGGAATAATTTAGTGATCTGATTGTTCTAAGTTAGAAGGGTATTCCCTCCTGAGTTTATGGAGCTCAAAGTGTAGAGGGTTTAAAAACCCTATTTTTGTCATTATGTATCTTTCTTAGTCACTGTCCGAGATAAATAGAGCAAGCTCTTTGAGAGTATTTTTATGTCAGCAAGAAAAGGGAACTAACATGCCCATACTTGTCATTAAATCAAAAAGTCAACCTATTAATTTCCATTACAAATGTTAGAGTTAATAGATCCATGATAATTAAAGTTCAACACTATCTATGTGATTATTAAAGATCAAAGATTCAACAATTTATTAGATGATATCAATGTTTATTGCAATTACATATTTTTATGAAAATTATCTATCATTATATCAAGAATATCAAACAATTAAGAAAAATTTATTATGTGTTAAATCTACTTTGCTCTGTATTTGAATGATATTTTTTTTTCTCACAAATCATACTTATGAACATGCTTAGCCTTTTTATATCTCTTTGAGTGAAAATTAAGTACATAAAGCATGTAGTTTGGCCCTATAAAATTAAATGTGCTGTAATAAAAAAATTTAATGATTTGGCCTCCAATTAAAACCAATATATAAAATATTCTCACAAACTTTGACATCAACAACATTTTGTGCCAATGAAAATATTTCCAATAACCCTACTCTAAAATAAAAAAATCATATTTGGGTGAACCCACAATAGTGGGTTACACTTCTTTGGAGGAATCAATTCCTCACAAAATTCGCAAAGCAGACGGATTGAGAAAGTACTTTCGATAGAAAGTAGGGACTTTCGATAGAAAGTACTTTCTATCTAAAGTCATTGATTAAGGGCAATTCTAGTCAATTACTTTCGATAGAAACTAATTAGTTTCGATCGAAACTACTTTCTATTGAAAGTTGTTTCTATCCAAAGTGTCTGATTGGAGGCCATTTGCAAAGGTTGACACAAATATGAAGTTTTCATGGCTTTGGGGATCAAGCACAGGGCTCAAATGGAACAATAAGGATATTTCCTTTTGCATCGCACAAGTACTCCGAACAAGCTTGCTAATGAATATAGATTTGACAATTTTTGAATTAATTAGGTCTATATTTTTTGACATTCAACTAATGTAGGTTTTTATCGAATATAAACCTCGAAGTTTGACGTTCAATAAAAAATAGTAGAAAATAGAATTTTTTTTTAAAAAAAAAAAGTGCGCTCTGACTTTGAGTCTACTTTCTATCAATGAGAGCGATGGCCCATATATTATTGTTATTAGAATGATATTATTAAGACATATGCTTATGCTTTAACAGGACAATAGCGAGTGAGTGATTTATATGAGAAACATCATATTTCTAAGCCATACTAAGATTTAAGGAGAGTACAGCTTTTAGAAGGAAGGTGGTAGCCATTGGTAATATTGAAGTTTTAGTGTAGAGGTTCAAAGGAGGTTAGCTTCACTCTCAGTTTTAGTGTGTATATTAGAGAAGCAACTTTTTACAGATTATTGACATTCTATTGGGCAAGGCATTCATGAGGTTCAAGTATCCATACCTTGTTAATGTTGATATCATGTCCATGTTTCTCTCATGGATCTTCAAGCTAGGGATGAAAGCGTAAGCTGAGTGGGTGATGAAGGAGTTTGTAGAAGAAGAATAGATATATGGGCTGAAGTCTTTGCTTTCCATGATCATTCGAGATAAGGGTTTCAATGCAAATTATAGATATCTGTGGGAAATTGGAAATACCAAAGGCTTTGTCTGACCCTTCATCATTTGGAGCAAAAAAACCAATAAGGAGAAAAGGAGGATTGAAGCCTAGATAGGTTGAGAAACATTAAAATGGCTGTGCAGAAATTAGAAAACCTGCGAAGCCATAAAAGATGGCAGTGCAGAAATGGCAATGCAAAAATTAGAAAACCTGCGAAGCCACAAAAGATGAAGACATGAGCAATGTCAAATGAGTATGCATTTTTTTTAAGTCTTTTTATAATTTTGTGTTAATAATGGTTGATGAAAAAATAATATAAAGGTTCTCGATCCTATATTGGTAGTAAAACCATATTAATGACAATTTTTACATGCGTGTAATAGAAGGTCTATAGTCCATGACAAATATGATAATTTTTTGTGCCTAAATGGGGAATGACTAAAGTGTAATGGTTGATATATTTTTATACTACTCAGACCTTTGTTTTCTATAGGGTGGGGAGATATTCATAATTAACAATGTATTTACTTTTTGTAGTAATATAAATATCAATTATTATCAATAAAAAAATTAATTCTAATTAAAATGCATATATTTGTATGCACCTAAAATGGTCGCCTAGACTTTCAGACCCATTTATTATTTTATAAATTTATCAATTTTCTGAATCAATGCTTTGAAACATTTTCAATTCAAATCAATTTCCTTGATCAAATTGTAATTAATTCAATTATTTCAATATTTCCTAAAGTTTGATCATTTTTATCTAATTAAAAGATTTAATCTCTCTTTTAATTAAATAAAATT
>MU226909.1:1756033-1782642 GCA_018584345.1 Thuja plicata
TTTAGTAATCTTCACTAAATTATTACTAGCATTTGTTAAAGTTTGAATTGTATTATTGGCCTTCTTTAGTTCTTCTGCCATTTTTTCACAATTATTTTTCTCTTCCACTGCTTTGTTTTCCCAATGACTGGCTTTATCTGCCTAATAGTCCAATTACTTTTGCATTTCCCGGTTGGAGGCACCATTACTCTCCATGGTTTTAAATAACTTTTGTGAAGTGACTCTTTCTTCCTCTAGTTTTTTAGTAATTTCTACCGATTTCCCCCTCAGTGCCTTCAGCTCTACCTGCTCCTGTTCCTTCACTACTGCCTCCACATGTTCCGGCTTTGTATTTACTGATGTAGAGGTCAATTTTTTAATCTTTTTCTGCTATTCTTTCAAACTGTTCTCTGAAGCTTTCCTCTTTGCTTTTTCATTGGCAATGTCTGCCTGTAACTTTTCTATATTTTTATCAAGCTTACTTTTCTCTCTTTCTAGCTTTAGTAGTGCACTGTAGACCACTTTCTTTGTATAATTTGACACATTGATTTTGTCCACATTTTTAACTTTGGAAAAATCCATTTGGAGAGTGCTAACTTCAAATTCAGACAGATTTATCTGACTCTTTGGTGGGTTTCCATCTTTTTTGGGTGGAATAACAACCATGGACTCCATCATGTCTCTATTTGGGTCATATGTTGGAAAAACCCTATTGGATGCAGGTTGTTCCTCCACAACTGCAGTAAGGGCACCAGTCTGCAATGTCTTCTATATTTCCTTATTCTTGGTTGTTGTTTCTGCAAATTTATTATAGAAATCTTTGAAATGAAAATCTGGTGTTGCAGAAGGACTTGAATGTTTGAAAGGTGAAGCGAAGATTGCAATGCCTATTGATCTAACTAATGATGTTTGATGATTTAAACTTATAGAGGGCTTTGATGAACTTGAAAGTCCAAACAGTTCCTTAGGATCGAGTCTCCATGTTGTGGACGTGGAAAACTTTTTCTTCTTGACACTAGCATCTTCTTTGGGATTATGTGTAGATTCTATAGGCCTGTTTAGAGAGGAAAATTGTTGTATAAGTTTCCCAATCCCACTAGCACTAGTGCCACTACTAGAACCAGTAGCAGTAGATTCCCCAATCCCACTCATGGCAATGAATGTTCTTGTGGGCACAGTGGTTCCTGATGAATCTAATGTGTCATCTCCAAACCCAAGGCCTGCACGAGGTTCATGATCAGTTTTTTCTGCGACAATTGGAATCCAGATGCCATCTCCTATGGGATCCAAACTGCCACCTTTATAACCCATTTTTTTCCAAAATGTTTGCCCCTTTTCTATATACTTGTTTATGGTAGTCGTTGACTCCACTATGACCTGGAGTAAATGCAATTGATGGATTATCATCCCAACTTTCTAGAGAACTATTGTCGTATGCCATGGTAGGATGCTCCAAATTCCACAATTTGTTAAACTCTATATCCTCATCTTATCATCCAGATCTGTACTAGTCTTTGGTTCACCAAGATCCTTTCTCACACTCCAAAAATCATTCATTTTTGTTTGAGTCCATTTTCTATCCTTACACTCTTCTGCTATTTTCTTTGGTATTTTTATGTTTGATGGATGAGCACCTTTTTCATAGAAATTGTAGGACATTCTAGGTTGTACAATGCCCTACTTTATTGATGTCATAATTTGTGATGACAACTGTTCAACTGAAATTTTTTCCTCAGTGAAAACTTTCTCGATCTCTTTTGTAATGTCATCCTAGCTATCCTTGTTTTTCAAATTCTCTAGCAATGGTTTACTTTCATGTTGAAATAATTTTGTAGAGTTCTTATTAGCAACAAGCATTGTTTGAATGACATTGAGTGGATCATACTTCTAGTACCACTCTAAATCAAATTGAAAAATTTCTAAAAAATTTTTTGCCACTTTGAATGCCTTTCTCTCAAATGTTAACCCTCTAATTGAGAAAGGTAAGGAAGGGAATATGCTCTTCTTCAACTGGCCAGCAAAGAGTCTATTTGTGCTCTCAAGTTGTAGTACATATTCTACTGCAAACACCCTATCTGTCACATGCATTGGTAGTTTGTGGGGTTGTAGTTCTGATTCATAAAACCTTAGCACAGTGTATTCTTCCATTAAGTACCAGTCAGCCAATTGAATTGTGCTTCCAAGTTGGATGCAATCCCTACATGAAGCATATAGTCTAGGCATTGGAGTGCTTGTTATTTTTTTGTACAATGGTTCCAAAAAGAATTCTATAAAATTATTGTAATTCCTTTTGTTATCATACATCCTTATTTGAGATGTCTAGTTATATATTGGAGTACCCATCTGAATTTCAAGCTTGTTGCCATTGCTCACTAATATTGCAGCATGCTTGGCTAGCAGAAGATAACACAAGTAGGTTGTGAACCTAAATGTCTTAGAATTACCTATTTTAATCAATGCTAATTGTTCTTGCATCGATTGAACCACGTGTCCAACAAAATTATATTTTACTGTTCATTGACACAATGGATATCCCAAATCAATTGAAGAATGCTGGCACCCACTTCCCTATTGTTTCCCATTCCCAAGCAAAATGCTAGCAAGGATATAGTATCCTGAACCCATGGCACAAAAATTTTAAAATCATAAGGAGGCTTATGGTTCTCACCCAATGAAGCCTTTGCCTCTGTAACTATTAGACCCTTTATAAATGATTTTTTTATGTTTGGCGGAACTGCCTTATATTTATCTACTAGCAATCTGAGGTCAATATGGACATTACAATTTTGTCGGTCAAACCCTAGGTCTAGCAAACTGATAAATTCTTCTTGGGTTATTGCTAAACTTTATTCCTAATTATTTTTATTGACAATTGTTTTTCTTTCTTCATCATAATTGTCTACACAAATCAAGACAATTTATGGGCAAGGAAAAACTTTAGGTAACAGCATGCAACCCAAACCTACATCCCACGAAGCAACTTTATTCATTTATGCACCTATTGTTGGATTAAATTTTATGAAGTCAGACCTCTTTGGTCCAGTTGCCTTACTGCACAATGTATGTTTAATTGATATGACTCTCCTTTAATCGTCAATAGCAGGATCATAAACATCATGATACTCATTAGTGAAACCAGGGATTTCTACTAGTTTTCTGAAGTCTATTAAAGTTTTCCCATCTGCTTGCCCTTGGCCTTGAGTTTTCGCTTTCCCCATTGTTCTCTGAAAGAATGAAAAAACACAGAATCACAGATATTTACTAACAAAATCATAGATAATAACTAACTAATTAAGAAAACCCCACATCCCCAATTTAAGAAAACCCTAACTGTACATGCATTGTGCAATAATTAAAATTTCAAAATCAAGTTAAACATATTTTTGACATTACAAAATCGGGATGCATCAGGCTAGATTTCTTACCCAAAATTATATTTTAAAATCTAGATAGATAGAAGTTAGAATGGCTAAGGCTCTCACAAATTACAGTCTTGAAATCTTTGGCAATGGTTTAACAGTTCTTTTTTGCTCTCCTACTCAAGTACAAGCCTACAATTTGATAGGTTATTAAAAAGGAAATGGTAAAAACCTTTTGTGAAAAATTAAATGTAACAAAGTAAATGAATATTGCATGTCTCACGTGTCACATTTTCTGAAAGATTTTAATAATCATTACACATCTCACGTGTTGACACGTTTTCAAAAATTTTTTAATGAATATTACTCTCACGTGTCACGTGTCACATGCATCTCTCGTAATCCAATGATTTTTATGATTTTAAAATATTAATAATTTAATACACAATAATCAATATAATCATTAACTCTATTGTATTCCCTTTGAATTCATGCATTTGAGAATACCTTATCCATGAAATTTTAACCTTTAACCAGTCACCATTAAATGATAAAGTTTGGAAACATTAAATTATTACATGAAACAAAAGTGCAATACAAATATTTTATATTATATTATGCAAAATTTCAATGCAGCTTTACAAATCAATGATGCCCATAGGCCATAGGCCCATATCTATTAATGATTCTTATAATAAAAACAAAATAGAAAAGCACTTCAAATTTCTTAAAACATTTTCATATATTTTTTTTAAACATACGTTATTACAATTTACATCATTGCAAAAACCCTGGTAAGCTGCTACCACCAGAGGGAGACACAATAGAGAATAGGACAGGGGTAGGGAGATAGTCATGGAATATCCAGCTAAGGCTCCCTTCCTTCTATATGGAACTTTGAAGAGAGGATAATCTTGGAGAATTCTTCTAGCCATCGATAGTCCTTGGTATCCTCCAGATTGTGTCACTTCCAGAGGAAATCCCTCCCAATTTGTGCCCACTTCTGATGATACATGAGCTACTCAACATCAAGGTTTAGTAGAAATGGTTGCCTGGGCACAATTTCTCCTGGTTGTAGAATCCTTAGCAAATCATTTTCCAAAGGAATACCAAACCCAATTTCTTCAAATACGACAACATTAACATCATCGCTGAGGTACTCTTTTCTAAAAACTTTCCTCAAAAGCATGAGAATTTCCACCTTTTCCCCACCCAGGTCCAACAGAGATGCCATGAACTAAGACAAAATATCGGTGTTAACTCTATACCTATTTTTATTCTCCAAACATTTACATCCCAGCACCATCCTTATAGCCTCCTTGGTGAAGGCTCCCAACTCCGTAGCTAAAGATGTCAGGATTGGGTCTGTGACTAGGCCCAAAAAGGCCTTCTGATCCTCCAAGGTAGTTCATCTTAAATGAATTGGAGTGTCCATTGAAAATCAAACTGATTAGTATTCTAATTTTTGACAAAAAAATAAAGAGAACCGAGCAGTCGCAGACTATTTCCCCAAATCTGCTTTGATAATCGTAATTTAACGAGCGTATATCATCTATTTATAAGCCATGATTGAAATTCTTTCTCTGCCCTAAAGATCTAATTAATTTGTAAGTAAAATAGTAATTGTCCTTCAACAATCTCCAAATCTTTCATATTTAATGCAACAGTGGGTGAAATTAGAAACAACACTTATGATAAGACATTTGCTTTGGAATAACGAAGGCCGAACGTCACGTAGGTGGACATAACAATTCTTTATTATAAAAAAAAATTACCATTGATATAAGATCATCGAACGGTCAAAAAATAATGTCCTTAAATGACATGATGTTTTCATTTAAGTCTTAACTTTAAGGCATTATTCTATCGAGGTAAATTGGTAATGAATAGATAATGATTTCATAGTTCACACTTATCTGTCATTGACAATTAATTGCGGCTTAGTTGTCATTACTTGATTTCATATCTACTCATCACCATTAATTAAATTTACTTGATGTCATATCTACTCATTTCCATTAATTGTCATTACTTTACTTGATGTCATATCTACGACGATTGTTTATAATTTTTAAGTTAATTAATAAATCTTGTCACAACTCACAGTCATAGACTCAGTCTCACACGTCCGTTGGATTACAACATATCAATGGCCAAAGATGAATTTTGGGCCTATTGATGGACTTCATAATCTTTACGGAAAACTCTCTGTGGAATCATGACACGTGGTATGATTGATCATGGACTTATTGCTATGATCAATCATACCAGGTGTCATGATTCCGCCGAGAGTTTGCCATAAACATTATGAAGACCAACAATAGGTCCAAAATTCATCTTTGGCCATTGATATGTTGTAATACAGTGGACATGAGATTCTGTGACATCATAGTGGTGGGACCCATTGCAACTTCAACATCAAATCAAAACCATTGGATTAAGAGAGATGAACGGTGGAAGGTGCATTTCAGAAAAATGTGGTGACATAACTCCTTTACTAAAAACTCTCTCTGGAAAAATCACACATGTCATCCTTTGAGAATGAAAATTTAGGAGAATGAAACTTTAATAGTTATTTCCAATTATTAAATCGCCATACCAACTATACAACTATTCTCTTAAATCGCCAAGTTTATATGTATTTTTGAAATACATTCGCCATGACAAATAATTAATTACAATATTTGGAAAATTATTTTGCCATAATTTATCAGTAAAATTTTCCCACTTCACCAATTATATTAATAATTTTCCTATTAAAATCATTTTTTGTCGCCATATTTTAATAAAAATTTTATACGGTATTAAAAAATTCACCACCAAATATCTATAATTTGAACCATAATTTACCATCAATATTAAAAATTTTCCCTCTAAAAAAATGTGATTCGCCACAATTTTATACTTTTTGGTAGGGGGGGTTTCTTAAAGTTATCCCTGCTTCAACGTAAAGTATATGATGACCAACTTGCACATTTTCATCCAGAATTCAGGGAGGTCTGAAATGTTGTAACCCCCATTTTTAGAAACAGGGGTCTCCTCGAGGGTTGTAAACAACTAAACAAAATCCATTTTAACCTGGGTTTGGGTAGAATTCTTCTATTTTTGGCCAGTGGTTGGCATACACATTTTTTTTTATGACTTCCTCATCAATCTCAAAAAAGATGCCATTAAAAGTAACCCTCCTCTCATTCCAGGTTCTAGCAATCTATTTGGAGATCATCTCATCATGGCTCATCAAATTCTTCATGAATGGAAGGATCACACCTACTTTGCATAAGTACATGACCATCAGATCAAAGGAAAATTATTCCTTAATCTTGTTTGGCTTCATTTTGTATCTATTCCATCCCATATCTAGGCCAAAGAGAAAAATCAGCAAGGGCACCCACCCACAGAGAATGTGGCTAGCCAAAGAAATATCATGTGGAACCAAAGAGTTCCTGAATAAAAAACCAGAGACCCCACTTTTACAATAACACTGGTAAATCACCAAGCAGGTGCAAAAATTGGTAAGGTAAAAACCATGGCTTAGCTTAGAAGTAATCAAGACACAAAAAGACCCATAATTATGGTAATAATTACTCTGCACAACATAAATCACTGCCAAAGCCACAAGGAGATAAAACACGTGGGAATGGCATTGTAAATCACAAAGGCCATTAATACAATCCATCCCAAATCTATGATAATCCTTCATAAATCACACTTGCTAGAGAAACCATTTAAAGTAATAATAGCACAAAAAATGTAACATAATGAAGTTGGTCCATGTCAAACTCTGAGTTAAATAGTAGAAACCTTCATCGTATGCCATGTGGCATGTCCAAACAAGATTTGTACAAAAGGCAAGACAATACACGCAAGTAGGCTCCACCATTGGAACCCAAACCCATAACTAGTTTTTAAAAACCATGGTGATTGATGATGACATCACTCCTTTCCCACCCAGGCAGGTTCTGAGTAGACTTAGGTAGCTAACTAGTAGCCCCCTAGCAATGTATCCTCTCAAGTAGCAGATCAATAGCAGCCATGGATTCTATGACTGCCTTACCCTCCCTGTAGGTGTGCCTGATATTGACCATGTAAAGTTTTTTATTTAAACCTCTAATATCTGAAAGGATGGGATCCAATTTATAGCCTACCTTGGCATTGCCCTACACCACATTAGAGATGATTTTGGAGTCACCCTCAGTTTCAAGTTTGCTGCACCCCAGGCTTAAAGAAAAACTAAGGCCCCAAAGGAGGGACATACCCTCATCCTAGCTCATAGTGTGGTTGTGAACGGGACCAGTGAAAATAACCACCAAGTTTCCTCTATGGTCTTGAATAATACCACCTCCAGCATGCAGCCCTCTACAAGTGAGACCATCAAAATTAATTTTATGCCACATAGGAACACGTGGAGACCATATAGTTGCCCTTTTACTCTTATATTTTTTGTTGTCAAATATATCAAAGCCTTTGTCTATCCCCCAAATTTTAGCAATATTGTAGTAAAACTCTGAGGGGGGGGATGTTGGGCTCCTCTAGTGGGACACCATCAAATTATCCTATAGAAACATGAGAACAAGGTGGAAGACCTCAGTAGGGGAGACCTCTTTCTCCCTAAAGATCGTATTATTACATTCCTTCAATAGAACCCAACAGAATATAGGAGGGATTTGGTTCAACATAAGCTTAATCAGAGGGTGTTGGGAGGGAGAGTGCCAATCATTATCCGAGTCTTAGATATCGCTATTAGAAGTCCAATGGAGGTAAAGACAAGGGATGATCAGCTGGCAGATCTCAGAAGAAAAATCATAGTGTAGTAAGATGTGATTGATATTTTCCTCCTCCTTTTCGCATAGACAACATCTATTAGAAAGGTTGGAGCCCCTTTTAATCAGGTTGTTGAGGGTAAGGATTTCACCATAGATCAAAATCCACCAAAAGAAGTTCACCTTAGGTGTTAGTTTTAATTTCCAAGCCTTCTTCTAGCATGAGGTGTCAACAACCTCCTTGATTATATGCAGATTTGATAGTGCCCCCATGTTGGGTGCATCCTCAGAGAATTCTATAAGGTTGGTCAACTATAGGAATGGGAATATTGTGCTTCAATTCATAAATATTGGTGGCAAGAGTGAGAAGGTCAGGTCAGTCCTACAGATGAGGGAGGAGATCCCTCTATTTTCCATCACTGATATAGTTGGAGACTAGGGAACCAACTCTAAGGGATAGAATATTCCTTAATTGAGAGAATCTTGAGGATGCTACAGTTAAGTTAGGTATCCAAGGGTCCTCCCAAAAATGGATGTCCTCGCCATTGCCCAATTGCCAAATGATTCCCTTGTCCAGAGTACCTCTACATTTGAGGACGTAGTTCCAAATTTTGGAACCTTGAAGATGACCATGCTCCATAAAAGGTTTGCAGAAGCGTCCATAGTCTAGGTATTTCGCCTCCATAGTTTTCCACCAATCTGAGGAACCCCAGATTATGGACTAGGCCACCTTAGACAACAGGGCTCTGTTAAGTTTTAGAATTTTCCTAATTCCCATACCACCAAGGTCTTTAGGTAGGAAAAACTTATCCCAGCTGATAAGAGAGTGTATTTTCTTTCTCTCACAACCAGACCAGAGGAAGGTGCGTTGGATTTTTTAAAGTTTATCAGCTATAAAACCTGATATATTGAAAATAGACTGAAAATACGTAGGTATTCCCTGCAAAGAAGCATTAAGAAGTTAGAGTTTACCTACACTATTGAGGAGATTTTCCTTCCAACCCACACATTTTCTTTGTGTTCATTCAAGTATGGTATACAATAAATCATTCTTTCACATCTTTGATAGTTAGAGAAATCCCAAGGTAAGTAGCAGGAAGAGCATCAGCTTGACATCCAAAAATTTGCATAATTTTGGGATGGACGGAAGGTTATGTGTTAAAGAAGAAGATATTTCTTTCCTAGTAGTTGATGTGTTTACAAGAAGTAGTAGCATAATCATCGAGTAGCAGTTTCCACATACAAGCTTCCCTAACCAAAGAGACTCCAAAGAAAAAGGTGTCATGTACAAACTACTTCAGGATCGAGGGGGGAGGGTAGTGACTAGTTTAATCCCCTCAATTCTCCTTGAATGAGCCAATTGCATCATGTTACACCCAAGGACCTCAGCCATAAGGATGAAGAGGTAAGGAGATATAGGATCCACATGGAACAAGCCTTTTCTCGGGGTGAATTTGGCACGAGGTTTGTCATTCAACATCACTGAGAATATAAGAGTCTCCACACAAGCCCTGATAAAAATGATGAAATCTTGAGAGAAGCCAAAAGAAGCTAACACCTTGTATAGGAAGTTCCAATTGACCTTATTGCAGGCTTTAGAAATATATATTTTGAAAGCCATTCCCGCCACCTTGCTGTGGTCCATGGAGTGCACAATCTTGTGGGTAGTGATGGCCACATCCAAGATTTGTCTACCAGGGACAAATCCTTTTTTGTTAGGACTAATGAGCTTACTAAGCAGGGGTTTGATATGATTAACCATGATCTTAGAGAAGACCTTGTAGAGGGTGTAGGGTTTTTTCTTTCTTAAGTTCTCTCTAAGTGCATTTGGTCTATGTCTGGTAATCAATCCTCACTTAGATTCTTATTTATTTAGAATTAAACATATTATTTGAGATTTAATTATATTGAATCAATATTAAGGTGTGCTCTTTTGGTGGTGGCACTCCTCATGGTTATCCAAACTAACCACCCTACCGAAGCCATTGGGGCTTATCAGAGCCTTTTATAGGCTCAAAGTCTCAGGCATAATATAGTTTGGTTGGAAGGGGACTCAAAAAATATTATTAATTATTTTAAGGTTTGAATAAAATGTCATGGACTATATAAAAATGGATAAATAAGTCCAAAGAATTTATTTATTCCTTAAAAAATTGTTATGTTTCTTATGATTTTCATGAGGCCAAATTGATGGTTGATTGGTTTTCCAATATGGGGGTTAAAAACAATGAAAAGTTGATTTGGCATAAGCAAGACACCTTGGATGCCGAGGTCGGCGATCTCTTATTGTAGGACCATTTGAGGAATATGAAAGAAGAAAGATGTATTTTTAATGATGACTAGTTATTGTCATGTGAAAGCTGGCAGCATAAGGTTTTGGGAGTATGTCCTTTCCAAAGCTCCTGGCAGTGCGAACAAATCATTGGATCATTAGAGAAATTTAATCGCATAGATTGTGGGTTATTTTGATCTTAATTTCCATTTCTTCTTTCTCAGTTTGTGTTATGCCCCAAAGCTTTGTTTTCTTAGAAATGGGGAGTGATCATAGGAGAGTTGAGCCCATTGATTGAGAGAGCCTCAAGACTCAGCTCAAAGTGTGTAATATCTTAAAGGAGGGTGGCCTTACTCCATATCTTTAATATCTTCATTGCTGGGACCCTGGTGTCATAGAGAAATTTTCCCAAGGTTGGAAGGATGAGATTGTTGTTCTTTTTGGGAGGAAGGTGTGCATTGATGAGAATGTGGTGGCATAGGTGAACAGTCTGCCAACAAACAACAAATTTTATAGGGACAAAAAATACCTAGACCGTGCTAACCTGAGATTCCCTCAAATGGTTGAGGAATGGTAGAAGATGGGGAATAATGATGTAAATAAGACTAACTATGAGTCGTCAAGTCTAAAAAAAGGTATGGAGCCAGGTCCTTAAAGTGCTCATGGATTACATAACAGTATATGGTCATTTCACTCATCCTTATGAGCACCATTTCGTGTAATTTAATCACTTTTTCCATAATGTGAGGGTTTCTATTCCTTTTTATCTTTTTTCATCTCTTAAGGCTAGTTTCAAATAACATAGGAATAATTTTGACAAAAACCCTATTCTCTATGAGGCTCCATTGGTGCTCATTGTTCATTATTACAATTCCCTTCTTGCCCCCTCTAATCTTGACACTATTTTTGAGGGAGAAGACACCACTGTAGGGGAGACAAAGGATGATTTTGTTGATAAGAAGGATATTGAATATGGAGAAAATAAGTATGAGCCATCCTCTTAGTTGAAGAAGACCCCTAAGATTTTAAATCTTAACCCAGCAACAAGGGGAAGAGGCAAAGATATAGACTTAGAGGAGGAGGACTATTTCCCCTCTACTAAAATCAAGACCACCCCTAAATCTTGCAAAATTGAAGGTTCTTCTATGAAGGGTAAGGAAAAACCCTCTAGGAAGAAGGAGAGTTGTAAGGAAACTATCTCTTTGCCATGTTTTTGTTGTTAGTATTGTGGCTAAAGAGACTTGGTCTTGTCCCTCCTCTGTTGTTGTTAGTACTATGGTTAAACCCAAGATGCTTGGGCTTGGAAAAGGTATGGAGAAGATGCATGAGCATGGCCATGGAAAAGAGATTCAGGTGGAAATCCCACTAGCCCCATCCCATGTTACTAGCGTTACTCAGTCCTATAGGGATGCCTTGAGTGGATATAAAGTTGAGTCTTTGCTGTAGTCGAGGCACAATTCCCACCATTTTAAACCTGGTAGTGAGGATTTATCTAATATGTTGGGCATGGAAAGACAGACCTCCTTTGATTATTTCACCCTTTTCAAATATCTTTTTCATGAGATAAAAGATCTTAAGAGTAAACAAAGAGCTCTTAGCAGTAAGTTGGATATTATTCAGAATTATATTGCTAGGAATACTCCTGGGGATGATGGGGTTTTTTGTTAGAGTCTTTGGATGGTAGAAGAGAAGAATTCGGTTGTGGATTGTCAGAAGAAGATGGTTGTTTCCCATGAGAAGCTGAAGAGTGATTATAAGACAAATTTGTCTCATCTTGAGGAAAAGATTAATAGTGGTAAGTATTTTCTTTAGACTGTGCTCAATTAGACCCACAAAAGCATTAAGATCACTTCTAAGTCCATGATTAGGATGATGGAAAATATGGAGAAGGGGTAGTTCGAGAAACAGTTGATTCAGTTTGACCAAGATAAGGGCCAATAGGCCTCATGTAAAACAAAAAGGACTAGATGAAACCTTAAGAGGAAGCCTGAGAGCATCTCTCTAGAAAACAATGACCTGAAGAAGGCCACACAGGTGATCTCCAACCTTGTGTAGGAATATTCGTAGGTTCTTAAGAAACTGTGTTGATATGTTGTCCTTTCCTGGTTTCTTTCTTTTGTTTTATCTATTTCTGTTGCTTTGTTAGAGCTTTGCTACTTTTTTATCTGTGTAACTTATTAGTAGCTTGTTGGTCTTTGGACATGTTTTGTCTTATCTTCTTATGGTGTGTAATGCTTATCTAGTAATCCCTTTTTGTTAAAGGGTTTCGGGTCCCTTCAAAACCTATTTTACCATAATAAAAAACATTAAGGTGTGTTCTCTCCTATAATAATGACATCAACATAAATATAATAACAAAAATAAATATAGTATATTCAGTTATAATTATAATTTTACTATAACTATATAAGTTTGAACCTTATCCCTTGTCAAAGAAATATATTACTTAAGAGGTCATTCATTAATTATAAGTTCAAAATTAAGTAAAATCGATCACTAGATTTAAGACTAAGCTTCAACCATACAATCATGTTTCTATTTAATCAGACTTAATTTCCATGTCCATCTAATCAGACCTTTTTGTCTAAAACAGCCAAAAAGGTGAAACATCAAAATATTAATCAAGTCTTATAATTTATTTTGATGTTAGAATGAGATGAAGTCCCCCCTTTTTATAATAACTATGTAAATAGAAATCACTCATTAATGCAATACAATTACAACTCTTATATAAACCTTTTTGGAGCACCACTTATGACGTCATACTAATATCGAGACAATAGTTAGTGAAGATAGCTAAGATAGTCAAGTCCATTATGGTACATGTTTAGATATATTCTTTTGGACAAGCATATAGAAAGAAAAACCTCATGAATTAATTATAGTTTATCTTATCTTTTTTTTCCTGATTATTATTAAAAATATTAAATTAACAATTAATATTTATGATTTGTTGATTGCGAGTTTATATTAGAAATTGACCTTCAAAATTGGTGATTGCTTTAAACTCCATATACTATTGAATTATCTTTTCAATAATTTTATAGATTTATTCTAGTTTACTATCTAATATTGTATGGAAGACACTGCACTCCTCAAATACTAGTAATAATATTAGTAATTATAGATAGTTTAAACAATTATATACCCACAAGGAAGTGCTCTCCACTGCGACGAAGATTGTATACTTCATCTTATTTTATACTATACTATAATATACCGTCTTTGAATTAACACCCAAAGACTGGAGCACTGCTAATATATCTATCCATGAGGGCACGATGTCATACAATTAAGAAGTGGAGGCGGCAGCAGGTAAAATGTAACTGTAAAGAATACAGTCTCGGACAATCTCATGAACCATAACATAACGTCGAAGCAGGCACTCTTTAGTAAACCCAGCCTTTTCAAGCACCTTAACCGAAGGCTGATTCTCAGGTAGCGCCATGGCCTCTATGCGTCTCAGCCCTGGAAGATCAGAAAAGCCGGCCTGTACAGCGCGCATGACAGCTTCAGTAGCAATGCCGATGCCCCAGTAGTTTCTGCTAACAGCATAGCCCAGCTCGGCACGACAGCTGTGAATTCCCTCGCCCTGTCTGAGCAAAACGTGACCCACGGCCTTATCATTAATGCAGATTGCCCTGAACCATGGGTGAGGGATTATAACTGTCATCAGAAATTCCCTCGCGCTTTCTATGTCGGGAAAAGTTTCCCAAGTCATGAAGCGGGTGACTGCGCCATCTCCTGCCCATCCATAGAAGTCATCGAGATCACCCTCGCGGAAAGGGCGCAGCGTGAGTTGCAGGGACTCCGACGCTCCTGGCCTGTAGCCGTGCAGCTGCTTCAAACCATTGTGAAGCAACCTCAGGTTTGCGCACACAATACTGCGGATTGACGTCATGCTTGTGGATTTTATTTTCAGTGCGTTGAGGACATGAGTGTTAAGGCTAGGTTTTTATAGGCATGGGGACTAGTACTCCTACATCAAATATCTCGTATTTTTCCATGTGGTCGGCAGGGCTGGCAAAGTGACCAATGAAACCGACCACGATTGCAGTGTGCTGAGCCACAACTAGACTAGTGATAAAAACAGGACTCTATGTCCTTACGAATAAACCCAAGATTAGTTCTTAGTATTTGTCAATATGTATTGAGAAGGATCAGTGCCCATCAATTTACAAGATGGTATCAGATGCCCATCAATTTAGGAGATGGTATCACGGCTTATTGCAGTTACGTCTTGTTATAAAGATGCCACGTTGATTAAAAGGATAAAATCAACGTGCTTTCGAAGATTCAATCCCTTACCGCGCCGCCTCCCACGACGAAATGTCGGCGTATAGGACCTAGTGAATCTAAACCTAGATTATGTTATGTACAACGAAACGCCACCAAATCTTATGCATATTCTTTCGAGTGAGTAGGAGATTGTAGCTCATTTTAAGGATGGGAAGAGTTCGATCAACGACAAATTTAAGGGAGGATAAAAGACGACCTACATGTTTAATGTATTATGAACTATTGAAAGAAGAGGCATGATGATATCAAAAAACCATCTATAAGGTTCACTATATGAGTCTTCGAAGGTCTTGAAAAGATTAAGAAATTCTTACAAGTGTTCCAATTCAAAGGCCACCTTCTTAGTTTGAGCCTAGATTTGGGAATATGCAAAGTTCGGAATATGATATTTTTTAATTAAGAGAAAATATAACAAAAATATTTTATTAAGAGTAACAATATTCTTACATTATCTATAGTTGAAAGCACACGTAGCTTAAAAATACTTTACCTGATAGAAATAAATGTGAATGCTGCTAGGACATATTCTTAAATAAAGATGTTCCCTGGACGGAAAATATTGATGATAAAACAGTGAGAAAAGGCTAGGAAATTAATTTCAAACACTTTGGACACATAACAAAGTACAAATACGATGCTTGAAGATGTAAGGTCTATTATCTTAAATGAGCAACACCAATGTGAGCAAGTATTTTTCTTAAAGATAAACCTTACCAGACTAAACACTTTAACAATGATAATTTTAAGCTTGAGTTTGGAATATCATTTTCTCATAAGCCTCTAGAACAAAATTTGCGGACAAGAATTTAAAACCCTAAAATGATTAAACTTGCCAAGAACTAAAGAAAAGGCCCTCATAAACTTTTATAAAAGGTAAGGAGTATAATTGTTCAAGATGGTATCAAAATTTCACTACTAATCTTTCATGTTTGTGTGAAGAGAGTTTCTATACATTTAGTTTACATTTATCTAGTACTTAGGCCTAGTACGGATAATCACACTAGCATAGGTTTACACATTCATTTAGTTGTCTCAACTATTAAACTCATGCTACCTGCTTTTTATATTTTTAACTAGTATCCTACGTTTTTGGCATCTCTAAGAGGGTTATTATTTTACTTTTATCTTCCTTCTCCCACCTTATCCTACAAAGACAATTCTATTGATTGGATTTGTTGGGTCTCAAAAATGCAATTCAGAAAAGGGAACAAATTCTTAACATTTATAATCCCAAACATACAATTATGGCCAACTCCTCTACTCTTCAGGCTCTTCCACAACCAAGGTCAGTGCACCTATTATCTAGCACTTCTTTAACAATAAATTAAATCACAATACCTTTGGAAGATTCTATTTCTCCATAGCAAATTATTCCACTTTGGCATATGAATTGAAAATAATATAAATTCATACCTACCTTTAAACTTAGCTATATCTCCTATTTTCTTGAAAATGAAATGAAAGTTTCTAATGAGTAAAAATCCCTATTCTATGAAAAAATCAAAGACCAGTCCCTTATCTAATTTTGGCAACGTAGTCTATCTTTATCAGATTATCATGTACAACTCCGAGAGACGGTTTTTTCATATCCTTTAGACATACCATCAACTGTCCAATCCTATAAATGTAGATTTGTTAAATACACTATACATCACTAGTTTAATTAAATTTTATTTCCTTTTTAGGAAACCAATTAAACAAAAGATAATAGGACAAAAAACTTCTTTAATTTCTTTTGATAATCAAGTTGATATGCATAACAAATAACTATCCACACAAGTTTTGAGAACAAAAATTGAATTTAAATTCATTAATCATAGAGGACTAGCCTAATAAAAAATCACTTCCATACCACAATCATGGACATAAAAGGCTAGATATTTTTATTAATTTCAAAAGGATAGGTACAATTGAGTTTTTTTCTTTTTTTACATGTACCTCCCTCTATTCTGATTTATATTACTATTTATATCTTCTTCCAAAATGGTTGTAGATTCCTTGAAGAGGAAGCGACAAGATTCCAACCATATTACATATTATTTTCAATAATTACATAAAAAACCAACAATATTTTACAACCCTATGAATCCTTATCATTACATATTACAAAAAAGACTGTTTCATAATGGCTACAAAAAGACGATGCTCAATGGATATGAATTCCTTTGAGCAGCCAGTTCATCTCCTCCTAAAATGTTCCTAATCAAAACCGTGCTCCTAAAAATGACACGTAATTGTGTCTTGTCCTGCTCTACCTCTTACTCAAAAATATCACTCTGGTATCCATCATAACTAGTAGAGAGGTCCCAAGAAGAAGACATGAGATCATTCAGGATATCCTGTTGATTTTCTTCATTGAAATCCAAATTTGGTTGGAGAATTAGACATGGATTTTTGTTCAACATTCCTTCAACTATTGGCAAACCCATTTTGATATCCAAATTTAGAAAAATCTATGTATTGTGCGAAGTCACTATCGAAGGAAACTTATAAAGAGATCAATCACCAACTTGGCAGCCACATTAAAACTTGAAAGAATGTTGCACATAAGGTGGCTTGCATTGGAAAAACAAGAACAATAAATGCTAATGAATCACAGCTTATCCTTAATAACATTTTCCTTCCTTAATGTCTTCTCAAAATATTACCATAGATTACATGTTGGTAATATTATTAATTAGTCCCATTTATGCCCCTTGATTTCAAAACAATACGCCTCTAAAAATCCACCAAGCACCATCGCTTTAATTCCTTACTGGCAATAGTTCACATTTTTGCACCACCTCTTCAATGACACGATATCCCAAGTATGACGTAATATTGCAAAGAAGAATAAATCCTAATGAATAATAGCTTGTCCTTTGCAGTATTTTCCTTCTTTAATGTCTTATCAAAATATTAATATCCATTACATAATGATAATCTTATTAATTAGTCCCTTTTATGCCCCTTGATTTCAAAATAGTACGCCTACAAAACTCTACATGGCATCATCACTTTAATTCCTTACTAGTAATTTTTCACCATTTCACACCACCTCTTCAATGACACGATATCCAAATTACAATGCAATATCGCAAAGATGTGACTCCCAAGTTAGCAAAATAGCTACAATCACATTTCAGATATGTATCATTGTGGAATAAGCATATTTTGAAATTTTTGGGAGAAGGTTGATTTCTCAAAAAAAAAATCATCATTGGCTCTACCTAGTGGATGCATATCCCTTGGAGATATGACAAGAATCCAGCTATCTCTTGGAAGAAGCAAACCACGTTTTCATTTGTTTTGAAATAGAATCAGGGTGGCTGCAAGAAGTTGAGTCCCACTTTTGGGCAAAAAGTTGAAGTGTTTTCCCTCTTTTTCAATTTTTGTCAATTGATGTCAAAATTTGACACAATTAGAGATTGAATCTAAAAAAAACATCACTACTAGAAAATGCAGTGCTAGAAGTCTAATTTTCAAATATATAATTTATTTGAATATCCACATGGTAGAAATTATTTGTTAGTAGGCATGTTTAAAAACTACTTTTTCACAATGCTTGTTTTAGGACCATACCACACACATGTACGACCACCATAATTTGACCTAAATAAATGAATTTTTGTGAATGCTTATGGGGGAAGATACCTAAGACACCAAAGATTAATGAGAATATTTTTTCTTTTTTATTGAATATTTTTTTAATTAATTTTTAATTGACTATAAAATATATTTTTGAGTATATTACCCTTTTCTCTTCTCAACAATCTTCCCTCATTGAAGGAGATTTAGTTTTTTAAATGTAAGCGGATCCAATCTTAACCTAACTCCATCAGATGCTTGTGTCTACATGACATGGAAATGACAGGTGCTAAGATATATTTGTAGCATCTTGGGTTTTTAAGTCAGAAAGGATTATTGAACACCACATGTTAGGTCTATATAATTGGGGTACAATGGAAAACAAATTTTCTATTTACACTTCTCCAAATTGACTTGATATAATATACATGTTATGATTTAACTTATATAGAGTTTGAATAGTCAACATTGGAGAGAAATTTCTTTCTACTTGCAAAGCTAACCATTATGGTTGCAAATTTTTGGTTATAATGCCTAGACAGGGGCCCTAGGTATCCTAGTTTTGTCATTTGATGCCAGAAT
This sequence comes from Thuja plicata, assembly GCA_018584345.1. Classification (NCBI taxonomy): domain Eukaryota; kingdom Viridiplantae; phylum Streptophyta; class Pinopsida; order Cupressales; family Cupressaceae; genus Thuja; species Thuja plicata. The sequence continues at coordinate 1,774,852 of MU226909.1, forward strand.
TAGGTCATTGAGAATGGGATTTCACTAAGTTTGGAAAATTACCTTTAAACTGAGCACAACCAGACATGGAGAAAGGGTAAGCCCAAAATGAGTGTGAAATTATAAAGGGATACAATATATGAAACAATCATTTTTTATAAGACTTTGGGTGTGCGTGTGACCATTGTCAAATTTTATTAACCTTATGAAAATGAATAATGTGAAACTTGGGAGAAGTAGTAAAACTTAGGTCAGCCAAATATAAATGCTTGGAAAAATGAGCTCAAAGGGAAAAAGGACTTGATCGAAATAGCACTTAGTAGCAAGAGTTTCTTTTACCGATTTTGAAACCTTTTACCAAATATACCTAATGAGGTAATGATGTCCCTAAAAAATCAATGATTTCACTCCAACAAAATTTGAAAACCAAGAAAAAGAGGGCCAATTTATCAAGTCACTAATAAAAAAGAAGTAACACCAGGAGGTCAAACTATATGAACCCATTATTATCTAGACTTATTAACTAATTACACATTACAACATTTTTCTTGTAAAATAAAAAAAAATCAACATTGTTGATAAAATGCCACTTTTACTATATTTGAATGATGATGTAATGCTTCCTTTTAGCTTCAAACATATACATATAATCTTTTAAAAGAAAAATTATATTTCCACCTAACTAAACCAAAATAAGATTCACTATTATAACATTCTAAGGAATATACTAACCACTATAATAATAGTTATTATAAATATTCCAAATCCAACATCATCTAAGAAGTCATTTCCCTCCACTAATTATAAAATGCAAACTGCAGGCAATGGTTAAACCCAAATTGTGTAACATAAAATTTTTATTTTTATTGAATTAATGCGAGAAAAATTACATATATTCAAACAACCAATAAGGTTTCCAAAAGAATAAAATTGGTTATAAAATCACCAATTGTCCAACACAACCCAAAAACACCAAATAACTCAAAAATCTCATTACAAAGGAGAAACTTAAGACTCTAAAAAATAACTTATATTATTGGAGCACCAAGTAAGCTCATCATGGAGTTATAGAGTTGAAAATCTATTGATTTTACTAGGTCTTGGAGACACCTTGGTAATTTACTAAGTTATTATCATCATGAAACATTAAAACTTCTCCTTATTTTTTTTAAGGATTTACATTCGATTACTATTTTTCTTGGGTAAGAACTAGATCTCTGAAAAGAAGAATCTTACTTGATGGAATATGATAAAACCTAAGATGGATAGTTTCTTCATGACATTTATTAGAAAATACAACCACACACCTATCTTTTCACAAACGCTTTAAAATATAGGTTGTCTAGTAGAATCAACAATCATATCATTCTACATACCAAACATTAATATAGCATATCCACAATTAAGATTAAGATGTAAAATAAAAAAAGACATCATAAAAAATAATTATACCATTGTTGTAACATTTCTCTTAGGATTCAACTGTCTAGTTTCTGAGTTGACCTCATTGACTTATCTTGCTACCCCATTTGCAAAACCTTTAGAAAGTATTGTGCCTCATGAACCATTAATTTTAGAGATCTTTTAGCTCATCAATTAGGTGATATTTTCCATAGCAAGTGTAATTAGGATATTGTGATCAGGTTTTAGCTGTGTAGTTTTTGAGTAAAACACTTTGACCAATGTTTTATGTGTAGTGGTTCATACAAACTTGTCTCTCATGAGAATAAATGTAACACTTATCACTAATTAAATCTAGGTGATTATTGTGGAGGTGAAGTATTGGGCATTCCTTGGGGTCACCTATTCCAAAACAACTCCAATACAAGCATGCTTAGCCATGGAGTTTCCACCAAGATTAAACCCACTTACCTTGCTACCCCATTGGAAAACCTTCAACATGTGTTGTAGCTTATGGACCATTCATTATAGAGCCTCCTTAGCTCATCAATTTATAATTAGGATATGTTTTCCAAAGGAAGTCAAATTGGAATATAGCTATAAGGATTCAACTATGTAGTTTTTTAGTCTAACTCATTGATCTATGTTTCATGAGTAATGGTTCACAAGAACCCATCTCTCATGAGAATAAATAGAGCACTTAACACTCATTACATCTAGGTGATTCCCATAGAGGTGAAGCATTGGACACTCTTGGGAGGTTACCTATTCTAGTACAACTCCAACACAAGCACACTTAACCATGGAATTTTTGCCAAAGATAAAAAAATTTAGCTTGCTACCCAAATTGAAAAACCTTCAACAAGTGTTGTGCCTTATGAACCATTTCTTATAGAGTCTCTTTCACTCATCAATTGATAAGTAATAGATATTTTCCACAACAATTCAAATTTTTCTATTGCAATCAAGATTCAACCATGTAGCTTTTGAGTCAAACTCATTGACCCATGTTTCATGAGTAGTGTTTTACAAGAACTCATATCTCATGAGAATGAATGGAACACTTAGCACTCATTGCATCTAGATGATGCTCAAAGAGGTCATACATTGGGACTTCCAAGAGACCAGCCATCCCAATACAATTCCAACTAAATAAATTCAATTATTTTTTAACAAATAAAAAATACAAAATATATTTTTCAAACTTTGGACAAGTAACATCGGAAGTTTCTTGGCAAGTTTAAAAATTGTATATCGATAGCTTTATTTTTCAGTTGTCCTAACAAGTTTGGCATCTCTTAAAATTTTAATAACTAGCAATCGCACCTGAGTGTGCAATGGTTACACCTTTTACTACGTTACTTAGATTTTGTTGTCATTAATGGGTAATTGTATTTTAAATAAGTAGAAAAATAACATTTAAATATGAAGTGGAATATATTTTTTTCTCCTTTTCGTTTCATATTTAAATAAATTTTGTACAACATATTTTAGTAATTTGTCATGCTTCCTAAATCCTATTTATCTAAGTATGATATTGTTACAGATTATATGATTATATGTAGTTTTGTATTTCCCTATTGTAATAATGTTGGAGAAGTTAGAAATATAAAACATGGTCATTACATATTATATAGTAATGTTATGAAGGTATTTTATGAAAGTATTGATTTTAACACTTACAGTAAATAGATGTATTAAAATCATTTCCAAATAATATTAATATATAATATTCTTGTACATGATTGTTAAAATGAACTTCAAAAATTAGAATTCTATTGAATGTGTATTTTATGTAATCTATGCCAAATGTTGTAAACTTTGGATAGAATTGTATCTTTTAAATAATACATGCATAAATAAACATTCTTGTACCCAATTTGTAGAGTAGACTTGGCATACCACAGTTCGAAAAAGGAAGCCAGTTGTTATAGTTGAACACCAAATATATTAAAAAACACTACATAGACTAGAAGTATACACTTAGTACATATATTTTATTTTGTATGAACTTTGATAGTTTAACTATGCATTTCGAATGGAGTGTATTGAAAATTGAGTAAACTAATAGAGGTTTGGTGCTTATAACTGATTTGTTGTCGCTACAGGAGCCTATGACTAGGTTGCCAATTGCTTCTCCTCTTCTTTCTACCGAGCTACAAATGGGTTTTGTTGCATGCGTGTGTATCTCTCAAATGTGAATGGTCGCTAGATGCAAATCCTTCCAAGCTCTCAAACTCATGAAATTGTTGTGAATGTAAGGTCTTGTCTGTCAATGTGTCCAATATGGATTGTTTCTTTCTGAAATATAAGGCCTTGTGATTTTTATATTGTGAAGACCCATGCAACTTTTAATGGTATTTGATGGTGGATTCCATGATTTATTAGGATTACTAGAATATACTATGGTTTTTTTTTGTCCCACGACAGGCCATATAGTTTTAAAATTCAACAATAAAAAATTGCAAAATTTGAGGTGGTTTTTCGCCATCATTGTATACAACTCCTTTAACCTAACCAAGTGCACCATTGATGAGTCAAGCTTAAACCCATATATTTGTACATATAATGACCTCTTGGCATGGTAATCCTTTAAGTTTCTCTGCATTGGATGTAGCATCTAGTTTTGCTAAAGATAGAAACATGCATTTGTTATGGATTAAGATCATTTCATTTTTTGAAAAGAAATGTATGGCTTGGAAGAAAAGTGTTTGTTCATCTAAGGCAATTGATGAATCTGGTCGTGACATTAGAAGATGCCAATCTACATTTGTAGGTGTTCTATTCCATAAATTTGAAAGAAGTGCACAAATTGTAATCTGTATAGGACTGTCCCCTACTTGGCAGAAAAGTTTATGTAGGGTAACAACAGTGTTGAAGCTGCACTAGAGGGTGCCACCATAGGAATTTGTAATATACATTGGAATGTCTTTGATTGGTGGTAATTGTACCAAGTCACCAAATCGAACAATTGAGCATCTTCTAAATGGAATGTGATTCTAAGATGGAAAAGCTTGGCATATCCTAAGGTCAATTTTTTCATGCAGCTTAGGTCCTATGAAACTCATTTCATCTATTATAATTTAACTAATGAAATACATGCTTTCTTGGAATGTTGCAAGAGCTTGTCCTTGTAGGAGCACTAATTATTTGATTGGTATTCGAAGAGGAGAATGAATTATTTATGCTTGTATGTTGATCGTTGATATGCCTGTTGGTGCAAGGTGAAGCAATGACATTTGGAAAAGTGGTGCAGAGTTGATCATTATTGACTTTATTGTTGTAATAAGGAGTGAATTTGTTGTGCCTGATGTACCCTAAACAATAGGTTTAAGTGTTGGTTTTTGAATACTTGAATGCAGATGCCCTAGAACAATCTCATATGCTTTTTGTTGTTGTATAGACAACGTAGTGTGTGTTTTGTGATTGAGAATTTGTGGAACTTGAAACGTGGTGCAATTAGCTTGTATGAAAGTAGTAGCTTTTTTTGTTGTGATGGATTCAAATCTAAGTTTTCCCAATTATTATTCAAGTCTATTTCTCGATTACCAAGCATGAAAATTTCATTTAGGTGGATAGGTAGGCCTGGGTACAATCATGATAAGACTTGCCATGCATTTGGTATACTTTCTTACATAATTTTCTCATTTCTTTTTGGGCTGCCAATTTCATTTTCTTGCACCGGTCTAATACTCATTTTGCGTACATGCCAAGGATGGTATTTATTTGAAAAAGTCTCCCAATTATTTGTAATCTCACATGATGTTGATCCAATACTTGTTTGAAGGTTGTGGAATGACTTGTATAGAACTAATTCACTCCAACAAAATGTTTCAAAGCTATTATCCTCTTTAGAAGGGATGGCTATGAAGCATGGAGAGACTCATATGATAGCTATGGTTGTGCAACACATGAGCTCAATTAGAAGACCATTTAGAAAATGATACTATTTGTGGTAAGAATTACCTTTCATATGACTAGTGAAGGCCTTTTCTTTGTGCCAAGAATCTTGATGCATTGATGATGTTATTTTTGTATCCTTGTCATGTTCATGATTTATTGTGTGTGTATTGGTGTGTAATGAAACACATGAATGTCACTTGTAATATAAAAGAAAATGTTCATCCAATGTTGGTTGAAATAATGTCTTGTGTGAAAATTTGGGGCATTAATTTATGAGAATGTTCAAAAATAATTTTAAGTGTTTCATAAAACTATAGTGACGGATAAAACTATTGAAGTATATTAAGTTTTCACTTTGTCTAATCGATGTCATGATCTTTTGTCTTGACTGCATGAAGTTCAAAAGTCTGAGAGTTTTATTTTTTTGATGGAATTTTTCACATAGAAACTGAAACGTCTATTAGCAAGCATCAGTGGAGAAGTGATAGATTTAAATCAATGATACATTCAATTTCAAGGATTGAAACATGAATTTTGTTGGATCTTGCTTGATACTTGTCAGCTGCATTTGGGAAAAACATTTAAGGACTTTCTCACTCATTTGACTTAGAACATATCTTGTAATCATTGTAGTACATGAGACTACTTTTCACTTTTGCATTTTGTCAAATGGGTGTCGTGCACCCTTTATCATCCACGTCTGCACATATCTTGCTATCGTAGAATTCCATAACAAAACATCTCGTTTTGGCAATTCATCAAACAAGTGGAATACATTTTGTACTCTAAAATCTCTCTCTCTCTCTCTCTCTCTCTCTCTCTCTCTCTCTCTCTCTGTATATATATATATATATATATATTTGTGTGTGTGTGTGTGTGTGTGTTTAAAATAGTATTATATATAAATCTAATGTTTAAAAAAAATCTCTAATTTCATATATCTTTTAGTGATGAATTAAGAAAAAACTCTTTTACATAATTGAAAGTTCCTAGCCATGTAACCTAAATATTGGGAAAATTTTAGATTTGAAGGCTGCCCAAGTAAACCCTCTATTTTATCATCCATATGGTCAAATTTCCAATCCAATTCTTCCTCTATTTAAATGAATATTGTGGTGTGCGGCAAAAAAACAATCACAACACACCCCACTAAAGATCTATGCATAGTAGACAATTTTTTATGTCTTAATCCCGAACAAGAGTGCCCACACATATAGCCTATTGGATAATTGTTTAAATTGTGTAAGATTATTGTTAAATAAAAATAATAGACCCTTAATTATAAATAAATTATTGCAATTGTTTCAAATTAAATTAAATAAATACTAATACTTAGGTCTAGATCCAATCCTGACTTTACTAATAGATGGTGTCAAAGTAATTTGTCATTCTCCCCAAAATAATGGGACTTGTCAAATGACAACCTCAGGATTAAGAAAATTATTGTTTTATATTTTAATTTACTTTTCTATTGTGAACCTAATCTTTGTGCTCGTGAGTCTAAAGCTACATAAAATTATATGTATCAAAATTGTCTTAGTAAATACAATGTTATCCTAATAGATATTCTATTAAATTATAATTTCACCTGAGTCACTTTTTGAAATTGAAGTTGAAAATTGAAGAGAAAGCTCAACATCATTTTCCATATGACCAACTTATAACTCTCATGTATTAATTATTATTAGTACCATTATAAATAGTAATATTTCTTTAATTACCATAAATCTCTTAAGCTTTATTAAAATAAATGGTGTTGATCTCGCACCTTGAATAACTTGGGGAAATATGAAATTAATGAGAGATTGGTCATGTATGCAAGGAAAGGAGAAACCCTTATGTATAAGGGCTTCATAAGGGAGCTCGTGGCTAGCTATTATTATTAGAGGATGAAATCCCAATCTAAGGGATATGATTGGGCCATATTTTTTTTGGAGATTGTGAATATACTATTGAAATGTTTGTTTCAAGCATGTAAATTCAAGGAGTCTACATCAGAGGCCCCACAAGAGAAGTAGTTATATTTATGATCCTTCCTCCCCCGCCGCACACAAGCCACTTGGCCACCTCCTTTGAACAGAGAAAATCCCTTTGTAGTTAATATAGAAGGTTTTGTCCCAATCTTGTTCTAAGATCTCTACCAGGGATGAGTATAAAAAAAATTATCTATTTGCAATAAGCACATGATTCAAAATTTGATAAGTTCTATAGAGAAGATATTAACAAAGATAATAGCTTTCTTTTATAGTGTAAGATTTTAGTGAATCTCTTTAATGATTAGCCCTCGTTGACATGAGCTTCTTCTTTCTTGCTTGTTTTTCAGCCTGCAGCAAAAGCATCAACAAATGTATAGTACAAAAGAATAAAACACAAATTCTGGCAAGAGGATGTAATTTTCACAAACAAATATGATTCTTAGTCCTATCTAAAATTTGTTGGCTTGCTTCTTCAATAATTCTATTGAAGAAGTTTGTTTACCCCCGAAATGGTTGAATACAGGTGTTCGAT
>MU226909.1:1782818-1835558 GCA_018584345.1 Thuja plicata
TATATATATATATATATATATATATATAGTTTTTATATTAAAAAATAATTATACATTAGAATGTAAAACTAAAAATTTAAAAAAAATCTTAAAATGATATTTCACATATATAAATTATCTTTATATAGTTTTTAAAGATAAGACAACTATCTACTACCATTTATTGGCACATCATTAAACTACTGAGTGCCTTGCCTTCCATATGTGGAGTTGCATGTCTCCCAGGTATCCCGGCAATAAAAGCAGCAACATATGACTTTTATGAACATACAATGAAGCTTGTGAGAGGACCCAATACTTGTGAGCCAAGATTACATATCCTAGATGTCGCAAAGGATTATCTTATGGAAGACTTAGCAATACAAGTCTTTCGTCATGGATTTCCATGAAGAAGTTGAGAGTTTGAGAGCTTCACAAGACTTCTAAATTAGAACAACTGTGGAGTGAAACTACTGTTGTAAGTATCTTCCTTCTCTTTACTGTAATTTATGCAACAAATACCTTGAAATATCTTATAGTTAATTGTTGAACGCGCTTTCCTAATTATAAAAGAACATGGCAGCAGCCTCCTTATAGTTGAGAGTGCTGAAAATCATTCATCCTGGAAGTTTTCAGAGATTTCTAATTTCATTAAGTTTTCTAATGCATTTAAAAGAGATAATCCTTTGTAGGCGATGTATATCATTTAATTCCTCAGATGTGGACCATGATGCACAACGCCTGGGTGTGCATCAACATTGGAAGATCTTACATAGAATCCCCAGTAGCAGGAGTCACCATTATTTACATCTTCATCTTCATCAAGTAAGAGGTATGTGGAGTATTCATCAGGCGGTAGAAATAGAAGTGGGCCTTGCTGTTGAGCCATACTATTTGTTGCCACTGCAGAGGCCTGCCTGTAGGCCGCCATAGATATTGTGGAATACATGATTGATCACAAAACAAACATGATTGTGGGAAACTCTCGGTGTAGTTTGTTGATTATATAGTAATAGGTTTTCCAAAGCTTTACCTGGTCAACTAGTAACCTGCTCATAGGCCTTCTAGGGTTATTATACCCAGTCAATTAGTGCCTCGCTAACACTTTTGAACATTCCTCAATGGTCACCAACTTTTATCCGCAAGCTTCTCTCTTTCGATTCATCTATAAAATAGAATCCACAATCTTGATGAAATAGATGTGAGGAATATGGAGTTGGAGAGTCGACAGTAATTGATGGATACGCTTTTCAAAGTTGCGAATCAGGACAAAAGACACCTTTTGTAAAGACTGTCAAAGAATTAACAGGTTTGGAAGGGGGCAATGTGTTTTTCTCACTTTATTTTTGCGAGAAATGTGAATGTCTACGATTTAGACGGTTACAGCACTCCACCTGCCCCTCCACGTTTCGTCCCATATACTATATGAGTGACGCATTCCTTTCGCGTCGAGGAAAAGAAAATGTTTCACGGGCCCTATTGATTTAGTCCCATCGGCGGAGACTGGAGCTTCAAGGCATCGAGGGTCAACAATCTTTCAATAGCAGACACTGCCTTTTTTACCAGCCTTTTTAACCAATAGCAACTCTAGATTAAAAAAAAATAGGTCAGGGCATTCCAAAATGGAAACGCCTACAACATAATTCTATAAATTTATATTGGTGATCTATATTTTCAACTTTAAAATACTAATAAAGAATATTGATCAAATCAAAACGTACCTTCCTGACATTAGCTTGCCTGCTATTTAATTATAAGCCCTTATTAGTCAGCGATTCTGTTCAAACATTGTAGGCGGAAAGCAGTTGACTACAGGGGAACGACAGGTCGACATAACTCGTTGTTTATTTATCGATGAGTTCGAAATATCAACCTTGTTTCCTCCGTCGCCGTTGAACAGTATTGATTGTAATTTTTAAAGAATTTCGACTCTCTAGTAGATTCACAACTACCTATGGAAAAACATTTAGCACTGTTGTGTGGCTGTTTAAAGGCTTTCGAATTCCAAATAAAACAATTTCCCATGGAAATTGTGGCAAAACCATCTTTGTGTCCTTTTCATTATCCTTTGAATAAACGTTTTTACCAGCTGTGAACGGTATTCTTGAACTAGTTTAAAATTGTAATCTGCTCTTATTACAGAATTCGCGTTTGTTGTTGCTCTCCATATATGTTCCCTTATCACTATTTAATTTAATTTGCAGGATGGCGTTGGTACCTTGTTTCGCTTCAAGCGATCCCCGACATCCCAAGGGAAAGGTTAAAGAGCGTGAAGGAATCACAAGGGAAGTGTACGATGTATTTGTTAACCATAGTAGAATCGACGTCAATGAGGTTGGTCGCAATAGCATTTACAATACACTTAAGGCCTTGGGATTCCGAGTTTTTCTTGACGTAGAAGACATGAAACTCTCCGATAGTTTTCCAGCATCAATACAAGATGTTATGCGTAACGTTTCTCTTCATATTCCCATCATTTCCAGCAATTATGTACAGTCTCCCTTGTACCTTGCCGAGCTGGCTTTCATGCTCAAGACTGGTAGGAAAATTCTTCCTGTCTTCTATGATATTGAACCTAATAATCTTGGAAGCATTACATATGTTTTCTCACATCAAACGAAAGGAGGCTACCCATCGCGAAAGATTCGGGAATGGCAAACGGCACTCCACTAAGTTTCGTTACTTTCTGGTCCCAGATTCAAGACGGTGGAGAAGTAATTATCATAAATGTGTACACTTTCTTTGTTTCTTTCGTTCTTAAAATTTTCCCTGAGTGGTGTTTGACATATTATATCTGGTAACTGTTACAGTGATTGGCAAAGCATTCCAAAGAGTATTCAACATTGCGTATCGGATGTGATGAGGAAGCCACTATTAGACGTAGTCGAGCACACCGTTAGATTCGCAGCGTTAGTCGAAGACTTTGAAAGGCTTACACTTCACAAGAAGGTGAATGTTGTAGGGATTGTGGGAAAACCACTCTCGCGACAGAAATCTTCAACAGAGAAAGCTCATTTTTGCTTGGGTCAAGTTTTCTTTTTGATGTAAGTAAGGCCGCACAAGAAAATGGCTTCGATGTCCTGAGCAAACAGATGTTGGAGGATCTGCTGGGTCGTAATGATGTTTCGAGCTTCGATGATACAAGTGAAAGCAAGAGAAGCGTGGCACTGGCGCATCAGCTTAAAAATCGTCGCGTGCTAATCGTTTTGGATGGAATAGATGATGTGCGCCAACTAGAGGCTTTGCTACCCCAAAAGAATAAACTCAGGTCCGGCAGCCTGGTTATTTTCACAACATGGAACGTGGGCATTCTTAAAAGCTATGGTATTTCCTCCATTTATACAATGAAAGGACTAGATTCGTCAGATGCAAAACAGCTTTTCTGTTGGAATGCTTTCTCCCAACCCCATCCAGTGGAAGGACTTGACTATCTAGTGGAGAGGCTGTCTAGTGCGTTTGGTGGTCATCCTCTATCTCTCAAAGTGGTAGGACAATCACTTCGCGACGAGCCCAAAAATGTCTCGAATTCCCGATTTGATAATATTAGGGACACTCCGGTCAAAGATGGAACGCAAACTCTAAGGGTAGATAGCTACTTAAAAGAATTATCCCCAGTGTTTCCTAGTTTGTAAATATTGAGTTTTACTTATAGCAGAATATCTGATAGCTTCCTTCATTGATTACAGATCCTAGTGGGTAAAGCTGATTCTTTAAAAGGCGAACATAGCAACCTCACAAGTGATCTGGCGTGGCTTCGTTGGCAAGATTGTACATATCCAAGCATTCCTGCCTGGGTGTCGCTCGAAAATATGAGAATCTTGGAGTTTAATGGGTTCTTTGATAAACTATGGAGTAGTCACGTAAAGGTAGTAATGTTATCATCGGTACTAGTTGTCACCTTTTTATGTCATTTGTTTTCTATATTTGATATGATGTTCTTGTTTCTTTGTCTCTCCGCAGCAACCTACGAAGTTAAGGGAACTGATTGTTTCAGGAGCCATCGGAAACTTCCCAAAAACCATAGGGCATTTACAACAGCTACAAAAGATCATCGTCGACGGATATCTGAACACCAGTCTCGAGGATTTGCCAGAAGAGTTTTGTCTTCTGAAATCGTTGGAACGTCTTACACTACCGCGATGTAGGGCACTGACATCACTGCCAATGAATTTCGGGAAATTGTTGAATTTGAAACATTTACATCTTGCCTTCAACAGCGGGTTGAAGGCTTTACCTCCCTCTTTTAACCAACTGATCAGTCTCGAGCATTTAGATCTTGAAAGTTGCAGCAATCTTGCGATTCTTCATCAATTTTTGGGGAGCATCACCACTCCTCAATTTTTGAGTTTTAAAGATTGTAGAAAATTAAAAGTCTTGTCGTCTCAGGTTCCATGTCAACTCTCTCTAAAGAGCCCAAATTTGGCTGGAACGAGTCTTGAAGAAATACCCAGCGAAATAGGAAGATTGAAAAACTTGGAAGTCCTCGACTTTGGAAGCCATTGTTTGACATCGTTGCCCGATTCCATTGGTATCTTAAAAAATCTGCAGACGCTGAATCTTGACGGTTGGTCGAGCCTCGCATACATGCCAGAGATTTTGAGACATACGAGTAACATGAATGTTCAAGGAACAGAATTCGTAAAGTTCACAGGATTGCCTGAAGACCAGAGGCAACCGACCAAGTCAGAAATACTAATAGAAAGCGCTTAAGTCTCACCCTTGCAAATTCCTCTTCCCAATATGAGAATTCGACGTGGACTGGAAGTTCAAAGCTGCACAAATGTCGAAGGCTTCCGTCATTCATTGAATTCTGTGCACAGGCTAAGTAAATAAAATATGACGAGGACTTGGACGAGGGACACTTATCTTAGAAATTGTAAATAGAGGAATTATATGCCAATAACACAAATTATGTAATTGTCAAATCTGTACATAGCATGGTAATATGATTTCATTATCTTTTATTTTCCATCGAGAGATTCATAATTTTAAATATATAAAATTCATTACTAAATTAGATTTTTTACAAAACAAAAAAAATAAATGGGAGATTTTGATGACAAAAGTTTGATTTTGTAAAAATCTTATTAGATGCGAAAACATTTATTATTCTTTGAGTGGAATAATTGAGAGATAACTCCATTCACAGATTGCACGTTAGTGTGCCCTGAGGTGAATTGTTAAAAGAGAAGTATAGGATGTTAATAAGAGCTCTAGTGTAAATTCATTGGAAAACGTACAACTTTTGCTTAAACAATTGTACAAAACCATTGGAAACCATAAACATTTTTTTTCGATAGAGATTTTTTAATTGACTATGTTATCTACATGCATATAACGATGAATGATTTTGACACGATTTTATTGTACTTGACATCCATGTTGGAAGAAAGTAAGCTCTCCATATTTTGCATATGCTGTTAAGAATTGTATTCAACATGTTCCAATTGTTTCTACACATTTTTTTGTAAGCAATTATTAATCTGTTGTTATGTTCCACACTTTGAGTTTGCTTTTCACATTTCCTATATTTTTGCTAGGCTCCTTCCACATATGTAAGGAACTATTAGCTTTGTTTCTATTTTCTTTTGTATTGTTGGAATGAGAATCTCTATAAAAGAGAGGTTTTGTAACTTGTTTTAATAATCAATAAAAAATTACATTATTATCTCTTGTAGAAACTTTGTTCTATTATTCTGGTTCTCTTTGCCTTGGAATTAGTATTAGAGCTGATCTTGGCCAAAATTTCTCATAGGACGGCCCAAGATTATGAGAGTTTAGTCGCTCCTTAGAAAAAGAGAGAGTGAGAACTAGAATATTGTAGATCATCTCAACAAAATCATTGGACTTCTTAGGTTTGATCTCTAGAACTAGAATATTGTAGATGTTGAAGAATAACTAAAAGAAGCCACCAATGTTGAAACTATTAATGGTAGAAATTAAGGGGGATTATTGGAAGAAAATAATTTTGAGCCATATTTTATTAATCCAGTTAAGAATTGTATTCAATATGTTCAATTTTTTTCTCCACATTTTTCTATAAGTAGCTATTAAAATGTTATTATGTTCAGTACATTGATTTTGTTTTTCATGTTTCCTATATTTTTTCTACGCTCCTTCCATATATGTAATGAAATGTTAGTTATATTCCTTTTTCCTTTTGTGTTGTTTGTGTGGGATTGTGTATAAAAGAGAGGTTTTGTAACTCATTTTAATAATCAATAAAAATATACATTCTTATTTGTCATAGGAACTGTGTTATGTTATTTTGGTTTCTCTTTTCCTTCAATCCAAAGAGTATTCCAATCAAATATAATTAATCATTGAAGCATAGCCCCATGGTTGATGATAAAAATATGAGCCTTCTATGATGTTAATACTTGAACCGTGGACCACAATTGTAAAGGTGGTAATTTACTTTTTAGAAGTTGTGGATACATTTATGCCACATATTTTGAATGGAACCTTATGAAGTTTGTATCTATTTACAATAGCCTATGTAGTTGAGGGGACTATATATTTCAAGAAGAATTATGAAGTTTGCAAAATCTAGGTCATAATTCAAGCACTTACAAAAAAAATTTAGTGAGATCTATCAACAAATTTATAAACCTCTATAGTGCTAATGAGGACAAGAGATAAATGCGGTGATCATTGATTCACCAAAACAAGGTATAAAAACACATAATACTGGTAGAGAAAGTGGAGAAATGGTTACCATTTACTGGTATAGAGCTAACACCTAGGACAACTAATCATTAATAAGAGGCCACATATAATATACAAATGTATTACACTAGTTTTCAACACCCTAATATATTAGGCCTACAAATGTACACCTAAAACCATTCAAATTTCACCTTGCCAAAGGGCTTAGTGAGTATATCAACAACCAATAAATTTTTGGGCAATATTGGAACTAAATATTTTGTTACATCACTTGTTCATGAATATAATGATATTTAACCTCAATACGTTAGGTGCACTCATGAAAAAATTGATTCTTAATAAGATTCAGTGAACCTTGACTATTGGCATAGTGACATATTAGGTCCTTTAATCATCTGGTGAGTGTCATTTGGTATTTGCTTCTTCTTTCATGCTTGATTTTACAGAGATTTTCTACCATGTCAATGGGTGGGGAAAGAAATAGGATTGAGCCCATTATGCATGAAAGGTGGAAAAACATTCATGACATTTTGAGCATTGTTTTTGCTAGTGATTTAACTCTCTACATTGAGAAACTTCATGGTTGTAATGCCCTTATCATTGAGGCATTTTTTGAGGGTTGGAAGGATGATAATATTCAAGCTTATGGGATGGAGTTTGTAATTAACAAGGACCTATTTGCACTTGTCTCTAATATGTCGAATGAGGGTTCTAAATTTACAGAGAGAAGAAATCAACTTCTGAGGCGTGGACCTATTTTTTTTCCTCCCACATAAATGTGAGAAAAAATGAAATATACTCATGGTGGTTATGATCCCCTCTCTTTGTGCCAAATCCATGGACAAACATTACTGAGGTGATTAAGAAGTATGCGACTCTTGACAAAAAAATTTGGAATCATTTTTAGCTATCATTTTATTATTTTGACCCACTTCCTCCATGATAAGTGTATTTTGATTCCTTTTTATCTTTCTTCTTCCCTTAATCATAGTCTACATACTCATTTGAAGAAGCCATTTTCCCTTGTTTTATACGGTGGACTTATTTTTCTTATCATGTAATATGTTGAATCTCTTCAAATTACAAATGCACTCCTATTTCTGGGATTGAGCTTAAAAGAAAAGTAGGGTTCATTATGATACTTCTTATTTTGATCATGAGGACATTGATTCGGAGGGGGATAGAGTGTATCATATATTTAAGGAAAAGGGGAAGGCTCCCCTACATCCTTCTAGCTTTATGCCTTCTTCTTCTCAGAGAAAGAGAATTGTGTCCTTTGACTAAGAAGATTCAGACTATGTACCCTCCCAATATTTTGTTCTCAATTCTTTCAAACCCAGTGTGGGAAAGAGTAAGGCGAGTACACCAAACCCAGTAGGGCTAGGAAAAAATAGAACCCTAATCCCTCTAGCTCTCCTTTAAAGATTTTTACCCCTTGCTCGAAAGAGAGCTTCTTCTCCATCCATTCAGGTGATTCTTGATGATAAGGGTTTTATTGAGTAGGATAGGGATCTTCATGTTGAAATTCCTTTTGGATTTAGGCAAGGACACCCCTATTGAAAAATGCTCCTTTGTCTGGAAAATTTACCCCATTAATGCTAAGGTCAAGATTTTTTTACAGAGTCAGAAGGATCTTCTGGTAGTGAATTTTTCTAAGATTCATAGTTTGAATAATTGTTCCCCTTCAACTCAAAATTTGGATGACATCCTTGTTAGGATTAGGTAATACTGAGAGGGGGGATGAATCAGTAATACAATACTTATTAAAATTTTTTGACAAATTAAAAATTAACCATATACTTTCTGAAATGAAAAGAACATAAGCAAGTAACACAGTGCTCATAACACCATAGTTTGTTGTTGAGGAAACCCTGGCCAAGGGAAATTCCTGGTGGGGATGGTACCCACAAGCATGCACTAAAGTAGTGTCCCTGTTAGGAGACCTAGCCCTTTTTGGAGCTGAATATTACATAGTACGTTTCCTTGTTAAAGGGATTACAACCCTGTTAAAGCTATACAAAACCTTGTTAGGGGCCAACTGAACTTATAGCTCTTACAATGTAATTCTATTACAAAATGTTCTCAGTAATGAACTAAAACAAGCATCTATAATGCTTAGATAGTTCATGTCATATCTCATCAATGATCTCTTTCATCCTCTACTCTGCAAATCGCATATCATCAATCAAATCATCTCACATACATCTATATGTTCACTTCAAAAAAAAGTTCATATATATATATATATATATATATATAATCTCTTAACTAAGTCGACTCTCTTGACCAAATATTACATAGTCGACTCTCAATACAAGATATATTCAATAAAACAAATATCAAATGCAATGTCAATGCTCTTACATAATCAAAGTGTAGGTTAGCAACAACCATAATCCAACTTTGATTGCCTGGAGTCTGTGTCATACTCTCTGAATCATCACTTTTGTCCAACTACTATGTATCACTATTCTATTGTTTGTTTGTCTGTCTGTCTTCAATCTCTAACTTGCTGTAAACTTTCAAAAAACAAAATTGATCTTAGGTGGAGGTCACATATACCTCATACTATCTTCCTCTAATCTCTCTTTCCCTAATTCATCTATCTCTATCTTCAATACCCAAAATACCTCTGTAACTCTGCTTCTGTACTTAGTCGATTTCAGAGTCATCAAAACTTAACTTCATAGAAATTGATCTGTAACCCAAATGTGTTGTCATAAATGACAACCAAAAACTGGATGTCACCATGCGAAATAGATCACTTTCCAACAATCTCTCCCTTTGGCATTGATGGCAACACTTAACAAAAAAATGACTAAGTGTTCCAACAAAACAAAACTATCTCTTCTTAATCTCTATTTTGATTTTCTCTTTTCTTCTCTTATACATTTTCTCCTTCTCCTTATTCATTTTACTCTTCTTTCTTCTCCCATTCATTTTTATTCTCTTCTCCCCCTTTGACAACAATGACAAAGGTGCATACAAAGTAATAAAATCAGTGCTTGTTCACCATTTTCAGAACATATTGAATGGAATCTTCCAAGATCTTCACTTCTGTACCCCATGAATTCAACAATAGTTGACTAACATAAATTAGTCCATTCAATGCAAATGATGTAGTCTCTGCTTCTTTCAACTCTGTAGGCATATAGTTAGTCAATGTATATGTTGTTTTCTTTAAGTCTGATAGGTGTGCTTCAATTATGGATAGCTCAGGAGTGATTAAACTCTTCAACAAATTGAATCTAGTCAGTGCTCTCCCTTTCTCATTATCCAGTATATCCAGTTTTGTCAATATTCTTGTTACTTCCTTGTCCAATTTTGTTATAGATTGTGAAGAGGTTTCACAACGGTCCATTATATTATTCAAATTTGCCCTTTCCTTGGCAATGATTTCTTCAATGTTCTGAACATGCCTAATAGGATTCATGCAGTAACTAAATAGCTTTCTTCCATGTCCAATGCAAATCTTAGCATTTGCAATAGTGGTCTTCAAAATGCTCAATTCCCAAGAGATGGACTTAAAAACTTTGGATAGGTTCTTCTCAGAGTAGTTCTTTTCTACCTTCTCCTCTACAATCTTGATCAAACTTCCATAATATCCATCAAATTCATCAAGTTTTATCTTCAGGTTTTCAATGTCATCTCTGTGCTGGAAAACAATAGGTATTGGAAGAAATTTGTTCATAGTATCAATTGCTCTAGTTATTACCTTAGCCTTTTTGTCACCTTTTTGTTGTGATCTCTCCTTGGCTTTAGTGAGTGCAGTAAAAGCCAATTTTACTAGCTCATCTTCATCCATGCAATCAACATCAACATCTGTTGTATTTTCTTTTCTTTCCAACAGTGAAGTAGAAGATGTGATTACCTCAGTTTTACTTTCATCTTTTTCTTCCTATTCTTTCTTTCCTTCATCCTGCATTGTTTCATTTTGTTCTTTCTTCTTCTCTTCTTCCTCTTTCTACTATGCTTCCTCAACAATTGGGTTGTCCATATTTTCTGCAAATGGGTCCTTCTCATCATTAGAGGTGTCAAGTGTTGTAGGTACACCAGAAACACAGAAATCTAGTTGTTTATTAACTTCATTCTTCTTAGCACTTGCCTCAACTGGTTTCAAAATCTCTCCCATTCCTAAGTTAGTAGGCAAAGTCATTTTAGGAAGTGGAGTCTCCTTAGGAGTAGGATCATAAATATTTTCTCCAGTGCTTTCTGAGTCTCCTTAGTGATTTCATCATATCTTCTTTCCATGATTTTGATTAGTCTAATCTTTGTTCTCATCAAAGGTTTCAATTATTTAAGCATCTCATCCATTTCTTGTAAAGATATCACAGGTAGCATGTTTTCAATTTCCTGATTTCTCATTATTTAATCTTCAATCTCTGCTAAATGTTTCCTAGTATCCAATCTCCTATAAAAGTCTTCAGGTACACTTCCTTCAATTTCCAATAGAGTCTTTTTGAAAACAAGTAGAAGATTAACCACAATATCTTCAATCTTAAGTTTATCTATCTCACCATACTTGTCATTGTATCTGTTTATTGTAACTATCTTACACTGCTCAATAGCTCTCTTCTCAATCATCTTCAAGTCAGGCTTCCATATGTGTTTGTCACTTGTAGTTTTCTTCTCTTCTCTCACAGTTCTCTACCCTTTAGGTGGTGAATGTTGTTTGCTAGATCTAGTGTTTACTCTAGGATTAATCATTTCATCTTCTAATGTTTGTTGTGATGGAGGAGGTGGACTATCTACCATCACTACTTTAGGAGTGGGAAGGGATATATTACTATCACTTGCCAATCTAGAAGATCACCCTACCATTTTCTTTTTCACTTCTTTCAATTAATCTTGTGTCAGTCCTGCCTTAATGCCACATTTGTGCACAAGGTTGGCAACTTTCCTTTTCCTCAGACCTCTGGTCTATTCCTCTCTCACCTTAGCAGATTTCTCCTCATAATTTCCCCATCTTTCCTCATTTGTATCAATTTCAGATGCAATAACATGTTCAACTTGCATAGTAAGTACCTCTGAACTTACCTCATATCCCATAGGATAACACCATTTCTTCCTTGGTGTGACTGCCTCAAAGCATACACAATCAGTTTCAACCATGAAACATGTATCCTTGTACTTCTCAAGTATGTCATCAAATATTTTGTATCTATTTTTCATCTATCTCTGAAGGATTTTGATCATGCCAAATAGTTCACCATAAACCCATGTTTTCTTCTGTCTTCTATAACTCTATGTGATCTGAATACTAGTAGGTATCCCTAATTTCCAACCACTAGGGTGCATACCTAGAAATTTGTGTTCAATGTGGATAAACATATGTACCAATAGTGACCCAAATCTAAATATCTTTGTTCTATCTTTCTTTACCAGTTTTACATTCTCCAGAAATTGTTGTGCCAATACTTCACATAGGTTATATTTTACATTTTATTTTATCATTCTCCATGCCATCATGACAACTCCTGCAGATACCGTGTTAGGTCTACTACTATAGTAAAACTTATATCCAAGTATCATATAAATTACCCTCACATCTTGTTGAAAGATGTCATTCACAGTCATTTCTCACATGTCCCATTTGGAGTGAGTTAGGGTTTCAACTTGTTTACTAAGACATAAACTTCTTTTTTGGTATTTTCTATGTCTCAGTAGAGTGCATTTTTGGAGGTCTATGTTTCAACTTGTTTATTATCTTGCATTGTCTTCTTGACTTTATCTTCGATCTCCTTCACGGTCTGAGTGAAGTCCTCAGCATGACCACTCTTGTACTCCATGCCTCAAATATCCCTAAGCTCACACACACCTCTTGGGTGCATTCCACAAACCACCTCAAATGGGCTTTTCCTTTTTGTTTTGTTCTTTCTATCATTGTAAGCATACTCTACTTGGGGAATGACCACATCCCATGTATGTCCATACTCTTTAGTTAGGCACCTCAATAGGTTACCCAACACTCTATTGACCACCTCATTTTGGCCATCTATGTGAGGATGGTAGGCTGAATAAAATGAGAGATTAGTACCCAATCTATTCCATAATATTTTCTAGAAATGGCTCATGAATTTCAAATCCCTATCTGATACAATACTTAGGGGAAAACCATGAATTATCACAATCTCTTTAAAGAACAAATATGCTATATGGCTAGCATCATGAGTAGTCTTACAAGGTATGAAATAACTCATTTTACTAAATCTATCTACCACTACATAGATTCTCTCATATCCTTGCTTTGTCTTGGGTAGACCCACAATGAAGTCCATGCTCACACACCCCCATGGCCTATTTGGGACTAGTAAAGGTTGATATAAACCTGCATTACTCATTCCTCCTTTGGTTTTCATGCATACTACATATTTCTCAACATATCTAGTCACATCCCTTATCAATTTTTGCCAATGGTAAAATATTTGTACAAGTTCAAAAGTCTTGTTCATACAAAAATGACCACTCAAGTTTCCATTATGTTTCTCCTATATGAAATTTTCTCTCATTGGACCCCTTAGTACACATAATTGATTACCCTTAAATAACAATCCATTTTGCAAAGTAAAATCAGAGAACTTTCTATGAAAATGATTCTAAAAGTCAGTACACACCTTGTAGGCTTCACCAAAGTCCTTATCTTCCTTGTAGAGATATTTGAAACTTTCAATGCCAATGGTATTCAACTGGGCTTCCTGAACTATCAACAATCTTCTACTTAGTGCATTTGCTACCTTGTTTTATTTCCCTTTCTTGTGCTTAATTGTAAAAGTGAATGCTTGTAGATATTCCATCTATTTTAGATGTCTATTTCTTATTTTCTCCTGAGTATTGATATAACTAACGGTTTTTTCTTCAGTAAACACAACAAACCCCTTGGGTAGCAGGTAAACCCTGCACTTCCTACGGGACTGAAATAAGGCATACAATTCCAAGCCATAGGAAGAATATTTCTTCTTGGCTTCATTCAAATTTTCACTGAAGAAGGCTACTGGCCTACCTTCTTGGCTTAAAACACCCCCTACTTCCATCCTACTTGCATCACACTCAAGTGTAAACAAGTTCTCAAAACTAGGCAACTTTAGGATAGGTTGTGTTGCTACTTGTTTCTTCAACATTTCAAAGGCTTGCTCTTCTTCTAAGGTCCACCTAAAATTGGTTTTTAACCCACCCTTGATGGTATCCAATAATGGTGCACAAATACCACTAAAATTCCTAATAAATTTCTTATAAAATTGGGCTACCCAATGGAAAATTCTTACCTTAGTTGCTGTGGTAGGTGGTGGCCAGCTTAGGATAGCTGCAACTTTGCCTTGATCCATCTTCAAGGACCCCTTGGACACTACAAAAACCAAGTACACAAGTTCTTTCTTTAAGAACTCACATTTCTCAAGATTGATAGCCAACTTCTCTTCACATAATCTCTACAATAAAGTCTCTACAAGCTTGATATGATCCTCTCTTGTTATGCTAAATATCAATATATCATCAAGATATATAACTACAAAATTCCATGTGAAGTCCTTGATCACTTCATTCATGAGCCTCATGAATGTGCTCAGAGCATTTGTGAGGCCAAATGGCATCACAATCCACTCATACAACCCATATGTGGTCTTGAATTCCATTTTCCATTCATCTCCCTCTTTCACCCTGATTTGGTGATAATGAGTTTTCAAATCAAGCTTAGTGAAATACATTGCCCCTACAAGGTAATCCATGAGATCCTAAATTATAGGTATGGGGAACCTATACCTTACTGTAATTCTTTTTATAGCCCTTGAATCTGTGCAAAGTCTCCATTTTCCCCCCTTCTTGGATGCCAACACAACTAAGACTGCACATAGGCTTATACTCTTCTTGATCAAAGAGTTCTTGCACTTGTCTTTCCACTTCCAAATTTCTGATCAGGGGTAAGCTTATAAGCTCGCTTATTGGGAAAAGATGCACCAGGGACAAAGTCTATTTGATGGCTTATCACTCTTCTAGGATGTAAGGTTACAAGAGTTCCATCACTCACTATATCATTGTACTTTAGCAACAATTCTTGAATCTCTGATGGTAAGGGTTCCTTGATAGGTTTCTCCTCCTCTTTGGGCTTTAGAACTATAGCATACCCTTCATTATCTTCATCCTTGAGATCTTTCACAAACTCTTTTCCACTAAACAACAAAATACTAGGAGTCTTGGGCTATGGCTCATCCTCTTCCAACAGAGACTGAATCTTGAAAGTTCTCCCTCCTTTACTGATTGTTATGGAATTCTCTTTCCCATCATACGCTGCCCCACTATCATATTTTGAAGGCCTTCCTAATATAAAATGGAAAGCATCCATTGGTAAGATGTCACAAAGCAATTTGTCCTTATAGCCTTCTATAGAAAACCCAACCCATGTTTGTTCATTCACCAATACACTTTGGGCTTTATTTAGCCATGTCACCTTCTATGGATTTACATGAGGTAATTTGGTTAGCTTCAGTTTGTTTACTGCCTCTTTTGATATGATGATATATGTGGAACCAGATTCCACTATCACCTTACACACTTTGCCAATGATCTTGCATCTTATCCTAAACAAAGCCCTCCTATGCTTGGGTTCATATTTGACTAGTTGTCTTATCAACACCCTCCTAAAAATTAGATTTTGTACCATCTCCAATTCTAGATGATCAATCTCAGGTACCTTGACACTTGAAGTTTCCTCATGGGCATATGCAACTCTCTTGTCATGGTTTGAAGTAGTAGGTTTCCCAGGGTATCTATATGCAGGGTGGCCCAATTGACCACAATTGTAACACTTCATACTTGTGTATAGTCATAAAATGGAAGCACTTTTATTGGGGACTAGTTTATCATTTTGAGTAAGTGGTTTGGGGTCATTTTAAGAGCCTTGAATGGGTTTTAAAATGGATCTATATTTCTACCCTATTTGCCCCATTTCCCACTTTTTCCGTCCTGTTTCTGGCTCCTAAAATTGAAAACTGAGATTTTTGACCTCAGGGTCAAAATTGACCTTTCTGGGTCAAGGTCAACCTCGACCTTGGCCTAGGTCAAAATAAACCTTTTTTTGGCCTCAGGTCTAGATTTCATTTTTCTGGGGTTTCTGGGTGTTGGGCTTCGGAAAAATTTTAATTCCCTCTTCTGGGTCGACTGTTTTGGGTTTCGAAATGATGAATCTTGAAATAATATTTAATATAGGTCCTGTTCTAGGGGTATAGGTTTTAAATGGGATTTAATTCTCCTATGTAGGCCTCTCTAGGAGATTGTGCACTAGATTTAATCCTAGTGACTTGGTGCTTTAATGGAATGCCAGGGTTGAGGATAAGGGATAACATAAGAAATTCGAATCCTTGTAGTTAGGTCCTTTCATTATATATTATACTTTTGGAAAGGATTCATATATCCTCAAGAATGTGAATGATGGAGAACAAGAATTTCCAGTGCATGGACAATTTCTAAATAAATTTCTTTCATTGAATCAAGTTTTCCATGCACAGTAGTCTTGTAACTATGTATAGGTGTGTTTGCTTTATGTTGTGTGTTTCTTTCCAAGTTGGGTGTTTGATTTTGCATTAGGTTAGAGAAGCCATGGTCTTCCTCCCAGAGATCTATAATTATTTCTATGGACTTGCATTCAAGCATCCTCAGATAGAGCCAATGTTGGGTATATTTCTACTTTTTTTGAGTCTTGATAATAATTTTTGGGTTTCCAGTGTCAATTATGCCCTAAATTGTCAAGGTTTGTTCAAGTGTATCATCAAATTTTCCTGCAAGTGTTGATTTCCAAGAAATGGAGTGTAAAGATGAATTAAAACCCTAAGCCTTAGGTCATTTGTATCCTTGTCGTACAAAAACCCTAGGTATTCATAACCTGGTTCTAATTTGAAGTTACTTTTTTTTCGAGCCATTTAAGTGTTTTTTTATGTCATGTGCATGGCCAAGAAATATTCTTTTATCTCATGAATCTCTTTATCTCTTAATCTCTAGATGATATGGAATATGCTCTTTCCTTTCTAAGATCACGCCTAGGCTGTTGATCAGGTTCCTTTTAAGTTATGATTGTGCGACTGGCGTGTAATCTCATGAAGAATTGATCAAGTACATAAAGATTGTGAGACTTGGCAAAGATCATAGATTTGGATTGAGATGAGTAGCTTGCACTCAATCTTGTAATGAATTGATGATGTCATGATATATCTGGAGATCTAGCGCAGACCGTAGATCTTATTTAGATCATGTGCTTGGCGTGAGATCTTGGAGTGAACTCAAGGGTTAAGTTTTTATCTCGCAACTTAGAGATCTCTTCAGTCATGTGATCTCATAAAGAAATCAGGAATAATTCAAGGCTAGTTAAGTTTATTCAATGACTCAGAGATAAGCTTACTAGTGCATAATATCAAGGTTTTGACCCAAGTTAAGTTTAACTTGCTGATATTATGTTTTTTCTTTAGTTGCATGATCTCTAGATTAAGGTTTGACTCAAGTAAAGTTGAGGTGGGCTAGATAAGATTAAATCAAAACTGTAGATGATGAACTAGATCAGAGGGCTCACATGTAATCTCTAAATGTGACCCAAGTAACTGATATGTTTAGCAACTTGGAGATAACACAGTTGTGCAATCTCAAGATAGACTTTGAGTCAAGTATGGTTAAGTTCTGACCCAAGTGGAGTTTTCATGGACAAGATTTGAACCATTAATCAGAGCATAGATATATGGTTGGCACTTAATCTCTAGATAAAGTCAGTTAGTCAAAATTATTTCAATGATTTGGAGAGGTGGACAGAGATGCAGCCACAAGTCCAAGTGAAGACCAAATCTTGTGGTTTTTGCACGATCTCTAAATTTGACCTAAGTTAAGGTAGACATTAGGTGATTCAGCGGTAAGCTTTGTTGGTGAATCTCATAATAGACTGGGGTTAAGGATGAGCTGGCTAGGGTCTAGGGTTTGATTTGCACATCGTTGATGAAGTCCTTTTTTTGACATGATCAGAGGGTTAGCACATAATCTTGAAATCTAACTTGAGTTAGGAAAAATGTTCAGCAATTTTTAGTTTCACATAGTTGCACAATATCCAGATGACTTCAGTCAGGATAGAGTTAAGAGTTGAGTTGATAAGGATCAAATCAAAATCGTCGATGCAGTGTTGATTGTGTGTTTTATGTTTAATCTCACAATGAAATGGCCAAGTATAGAATTGTCTCGAGATTCAACGAAGGTCGTTGGATCAAAGAAAGAACAAGGGTATTCGCATAATCTCGAGATAGAATAGGCAAGTACAAAAGTATTTAGAGACTCAGTGTAAGCCGTAGATCAAGATCTAATCATGTGGTTGGCGTGTGATATCTGAATAAACTCAGGGTAAGCTAAAACATTCAGTGACTTTGAGTTTTCTCAGTCACATGATCTCCAAATAGACTCATAGTTAAGGCATGGTTATTTCATTTTCTCATTCGCGTGATCATGAAATGAAAGAAGGGTTAAGTCAAAGATATTGGGATTCAGTGAAGATCATTGGAATAAACCAAGATCAAGGATAGTAGTGTAATCTCACAATGAAATGATCAAGTACATATATGTCTCGATATTTAACATGAACTATTGATGCAAATTAAGATCTGGGGCTGGCATGTAATCTTGGGAGGATTTGATGAAGTACAGAAAGATTCAGAGATTAAACGCACATCATTGATCAAGTTCTAATCCTATGGCTTCTGTGTAGTCTCTTAATAAACTTAAGGTTAAGTGATGCATTCGGCGATTCAGAGACTCAGTGAGTTGCGCAATCTCAGACTCAAACTAGGGTAAAGATAAGTCTGGTCAAGTTAAATTCAGTACTTCAACAATGCCTTCAGTCATGAGATCTCGATATTTGACTAAGGTAAAGGAATAACTATCTGAGTTAGAGATTTGCATAGTCATTGCATCTCATGATAGAGCCTGGGTTAAGTTTTGTGCTCCGAGATTTGACATGGTGTTGCCACATGTTTCCAAGGATAGATGAATATGAGGGCTTGTGCTAGATCTCCAGATAAAACCAAAGTTAAAGAAATTGTTTAGAGACTTGGAGATTACTCAGTCGTGCAATCTCCAGATAGATCCAGGGTCAAGCTAAGTTAAGTTCAAGTCAAGTTAGTGTTTTCTAAGATTAAATCATAGCCGCATATCAAAGTTAAGATAAAGGATTTGCACTAGCTCTCTAGATAAACCAAGGGTTATGAAAAGTATTCAAAGACTTAGAGATTTACACAATCGCTGAATCTCCAAATAGAACTCAGGTTAGAGTAAGGACAAGTTGAGTTTGCAGAGATCAAATCTGAACCAGTGATGCAATAAAGATCTTGTGGTTGTCGCTAGAATGCTAGATAAATTTGTGTCAGGCCTTTTCATTAGGAGATTACGTGAGGATCATTGATTTGATCTTAATCTTACAGTTGTCTTCTAATCTCACAATGTAACCAGAGTTAGGGTAGAGATCTAAGAACTTGGAGATATAAAGGATTTGAGTCACCTAGGGTTGAAGGTTGGTCAAAGGTGAGTTACAGGATGAAGTAAATAAGAGGTAAAAATCTATTAAGTCATGTTTGATCCTGTGGTCAGCGTAAATCCTCAAAAGAAAGATGCGTGAGATCTAGCTATAGAGGCATTGCGCCTATCAGCCACGTGCCCCAAGTGGGTCTGGATCTACAACAAAGGATAAATAAGTTAATGTGCTGACTTGTCCAATTTAATCCAACGAATGGCGTGAAGCCTCAATACAAAGATGCAGTTCATCAAATGATCAAGGCATCACACGTATTTGACATATATCAAGCCCAGTCAGCATAGGTCAGAAGATAATAGGATTTCTCGGAGCTAGTAGAAAAGTGCCATGGGGATGTTAATCCAGGACCACGGTTGCTGAGTTATAACTAAGGTAAAGATCTATTTTGTTGATTTTGATCAAATGGCTTGGGTAAAGGATCAATGAAAAAGTGATTGAAATCTATCCATTAAGTCATTGCACCTGAATGACACCTGGAAAACTCTGATCTCGTGCACGGGTAGTTAAGAGATATCTGCGGTGGTGTTTTAAATTTATGAAAAGGTTTTATCTTAGCCGTTAAGTTTGAGTCCACGCCAAAGTGACCATTATAGCTGGTATTATTTGAACATTTGAATTTTCAATGAGGGTTTCACTAGCATTGGATTCAAGGTTTTGTCTCAGAGCCATAAATAAATCGATATGATACTTTGGATCAACAACACCAGAGCCTGAGCAGTTGAAGAAAACAACAACAACAAACTTGGATGTGATGGATGAGGAATAAATGACACCTGACGCGTGATAAATAAGAAGAGGGAGGGTAATTATCTTCAAGACTAGTGTAAGTTAGCCTATATTGGTGGTCACTAGGTCTCACAAGAACTTAAAGAGGTTACCCCGAATATTTGCGGACAAAGGTGCCAACTGCAAAGATTTGGAATCATATCAAATCATCTACTCAAGTGTTTTCCCACTGATTGAAAGTATGTAACTGCATTTTTGTCTTTCAGTGCTTTTAGGTTTAGCCTAGCCATCAAAAGCTTGTTGCATCCTTTCTCTCTAAGGATTCCAAGATGGCTAGTGCTCTCTATATATAGAAAGTTATATGATATTGTTAAGGATGGTGAATTTACAACTACAAGGTAGACTTCTTATTTTTGTCTAGTTTTCAAGCTTTTTGTCTCTCTGAATGTATTGAAGCAGAAGTATATTAATAAAATACAGTTTCCAGTTTCCTATTTCATATCTATGATGTCTTCTTGTATTTCTATTTATGCTCTTGTATGTTTAATTTATAAAGCATTTTAAGTGTAAACATTATAAGGTAATTGTGTGATTATTTGTAAGTTTCTTTTAAGGAGGGAGTAAAAATTATAAGTAGTTCCAGAGGGCTAGATATTAGTGTGAGAATTTGATACATGGGTATGGGAATGAGAACATAGTTTATAAGGCACTCTATCTGGGCTTCATATGTATTTCAATTAATTAGTTTATGTGAATGTATATCTCAGTTGACTCTTTGCCCAGGATTAGGAACTGGTCTAGGTTTTGATAAGTAGTTATCATTATCAATCTTAAATCTAAACAATCATTTACATTTCTCTTATTAAGAACATATATGCTTAATCAGTTGTATTGAAGAATACAATTTACTTTGTTGATTCCTTAGAGAGAGAATCACTAGGTTAGCCTTCCTGAGTCAAGAACTCTAATAAGAAGAAGGATGAGAATCCTTGTTTCACTGTTATTTTCCCTTGCCAAGTTCATGGTCTGACTTTTTAAGCTCTGCATTAAACTGATCATAGTCATTTGCAAGATGTGCTATCAATTGTTGCTGTAAAAGGTAAGAAGCAAATCAGTGTAGCCCTTGATCCACTGATAAAGTTACTAGAAAGTAGTAATCTATAAAAGGTACACCCACCTGAGTCTGTGGAGCTCAAAGAAGAAGGAGGATTAATCCTCATCAATTAGACTTTTCCTTGTATGAATCTAAGAGTCAAGCATTACTGCTATATTGAGATTCTGCAAGAACAAATTCTAACAAGGAGAAAATCCCACCAAGAGACGAAAGATCCACTGCTAGAGTGAGTTGAGGAAGATCTGCAATAGAGGAGAATGCCTTTGGGAAGGGGAAAAAGTAGAATTTGAAAAATGTAGCAAGCGGTATACACTACACGATAATTGGTGTTCTACCACAATAATTGTACACATAGAGATTTTTTTTTTCACTGTGAAAAGAGTACTTGTCTAAAAGAGAATCTTACTTTATTACTTGAGCATTTTATTGTATATATGACACACTTATTATATTTTCGATTATTCTTTAGTTTTAGTTAGAGCAGCTAATTAAAACTACAAATCCCCATGAATAAAAAGTTCCCAACCCATGATGCTATTTTCCCATTAGAATGGAGAGGGATGACACATGCAACTATCTCTAAGAAATCCCCACTAAGCCAAAGTCTCTCTCTCTCTCTCTCTCTCTCTCTCTCTCTCTCTCATGTATATGTATATGCATATGCGTATGCGTATGAATATGGATATGCGTGTGTGTGTGTCCTAGGCATTTTACATATTGAAGGATTAGGACATATACAAGTTTATTGAATGGATTCATGCTAGAAGATAATGCACATTCAAAAGATCAAAGGAAAAAACAAACTAAATAAATGGGAAAAAAACTAAAATATGAGCATACATTCACATAAAATTTTATTGTATTCCTTCAATAATATACAAAGTACATTTAATACAAGAAGGTGACTTTTAGTTCCTTTTATTAAATATATTTTTTATATTATAGAAAGAATACAATCAATTTTTTTTTTGTTTTTTGTGAATGTATGCTTATATTTTAGTTTTTGTCTTCCTGGTGGATTACTGATTCCATCTGCTAGTTTCGCAAGTTGCACCTATGGTGTACTTATTCTCCGATTTTGTCGACAGATAATATTTTAGAGTTTCAGCTGGACTTTTGTTTTCCTACCTTGGACGTGTCGATCCCTTGCTATTTTCTTGCTGCCATTTATTCTTCATATAACAATAATTATTTCCTTAAATATTATTTTCTGGTAACGTACCGGCTTTGCTTATTATATACCCCTTGAATATTGATCTATTTATGTACTCCTGAAACACGCAGAAGTAATCTTTAATCTTCTTGTATCCAATAATGATCTGCTCTGCTGTCAATCTATTCAATTTTGTTTTTGCGCTTCTAGAAAGCGAATATCATTTTGTTCACTTTTCTCCATTGGCCAGCTGCCTCCAAGACTTGTTTATTTTTTGGGTTGGCCGGGTCCCTCGTTGACGGCCGAGACGCCCAGACTTTCTCAAGAAATAGTGAATTGGCTATTTCCTCAATTGAAACGTCCCTGCTCGTCGTTGCTTCCTTGGGTCAGACTACAGGTTCCTATGGAAGAGGCTTCCACTTCTCAGAACAACAGGTTTGAAGAATCCACGAGACCTTACCACGTTTTTATCAATCATCGCGGACCGGATGTGAAGTATACACTTGCCAGCACCATTGATTTTTGCCTCAGTGACAAAGGGTTGAATGTGTTTTTTGATAAGACTGAGTTTCGGGCAGGACAGATTTTATCGCCTACCATAATTGAAGCAATTCGAACTTCTTCAGTTTACATTGCCATTTTCTCTCCCAGATATACCGAATCGCATTGGTGCTTGGAAGAACTCCGTCTAATGCTCAAAACTGGACGTAAGATAATTCCCGTCTTTTATGGCGTTAGACCTAAAGATCTTATTCTGCAGCAAAAGGGTGACGGAATCTATGCAGAAGCATTGAGCCAGTTTGAAATCAGTGATCACTTACTTACCTCTCAATGGAGAACAGCCCTTGAACAAGCATCAAACATTTCAGGTTTGGAACTGGATTCAAAAACATTTGGCGGGTAAGATGTTAAATGCATTTAGTGTGTATGTTCCTAACCATTGTTTTACGCTCCACTCGTTGCCATTTTTATAAAATACTTACGTTCTTGCATTTCTTCAAGACAATCTTCATCTGCCTTAATATCATTCAATTAATGTCTACTTCGGAATTATAGAATTACATAGGGCCTTAATTCTCAAAATGAAGAAAGAAAAAAGAGCAAAAGAAACTTTTAATTTGTAATTCTTTCATTTTGAAGTTTCCTTTAACTGATACGATTATAAGAAAAAATACCCTAATTCGTTTGATGTTTCTATAAATGGAATATTTAGGGACCAGGGAGAGCTAGTGAAAAGTATTGTCGTTCAAGTTATGGAATATGTTCGGATGGAGCGTGCGGACATTACTTTAAGAGGTTTCCCTGGCCTAAAAGATGCAATTGAGAATTTCAAGTTCTTCCTGTCCGAATACGGCAAACAGAATGAGAGTAGTCCTAAGATTGTCGGAATTGTTGGAACTGCAGGTTCAGGGAAAACAACTTTAGCGGAAAATTTCTATCATAGCCAGCGATATTCGTTCGACAGGTCCAGTTTACTCTTTGGCATAACCAAAGCGTCTAAACGAAATGGACTGCAAAGCCTGCAGAGGCAGCTGTTGAAGGACCTCACAAATGACTCTTCAGTTGAAATCAATAATGTGAGTCTCGGTAAAGAGATTCTTGCAGATCGAATACATCGCCTCAGTCGCGAGAGATCGCTTAGATTTCTGATTGTACTCGATGACGTTGATCATCGAGAGCAGTTGGACGCTCTTCTGCTCAAAGATAACGTCTTGGGCGTAGAAAGCTGCGTTATAGTCACATCCCGTGATAAGGCCATCCTCAGTCTTTCAGGAATCTCACTACAGCACGAAATGAAACCCCTCATTAGGGATGATGCTAGAACGCTCTTCTCTGCGCATGCCTTCCAGAAATCGGAAATGATGCCTGGTTTCGAGGGTTTGGTGGAAACCGCTTTGGAAAAATGTGGCGGTTTACCCTTATTTCTCAAGATTATGGGGGAGCATCTCCATTTGTATGGCAGGAACAATAGAGAATATTGGAAAAGCCAGCTGGAGAGGATCTCTGAAATACCTGAGATTGTCCATGCCTGCTACAGCGGCCTTGGAGACGAGGAGAAGCAGATATTTCTAGATATTTCTTGCTTCTTCGTGGGAATAGAAAGGAATTGTGTCATACGCATTTGTTCTGGATCAGGATGGAGATTTGTGCGTGCCCTTCAAAAGCTCGAGTACCTGTCGCTTATTGAGATCGATGGAAAGAATCGGCTAAAGATGCATGAATCTCTTTGTAATTTGGGAAAGCATATGGCAGAGCAGCAGCTCTACAACTCTCCCCATCTTCCTAATCACCTGTGGCGTTCAAACGATGCAGCAAACTTTTTCGGCAATCTACTGGTGTTGCCGGTAATACCCTATACAATATTTTGCATTTGAAAAGTTAGGGGGAAATGGGTTTTATTTGCATTAATCATATTTTCTGCATTCTGGAACACACAAAATGCAGGGTAGTGTCGAAGGCCACCTATCCTTGGCACCATGAAAGAGGAAAACTGAAAATAGAACTCCTTGATATAGATGGTGATCTTTCCAATGCTAAAGCGAGCGAGCAATTAATAGATTTGATATGGTTTCGGTGGAAAAATTGCCCGAGGAAAAGCATTCCTCTTGTTGAGATGAAGAACTTACGAGTGTTGGAACTAGTAGAAGGTAAATTCAAAAGGCTATGGGATCCTAGTCCTACTTTCGAGGTACCTCCTAATAGATCTATTCATTGGCATTGTTCAACGCTAATTGTTTGATATTTGGTGAGTTATAAAGTAACGTTCTTCAAACTGCAGTTTCCCGCACAGTTGAGGGAGCTCAATGTTATAAAATGCAGGCAATTCGCAGCGATGCCACCGTGGATAGAATCGCTCGAGTGTTTGGAGAAGTTGACATTGGATAAGAATCTCAGTCTGAAAAAATTGCCAAAACAATTCTGCCAACTTAAGAGTTTGACATATTTGAAACTAAGGAAATGTGAAAGCTTGACATTCTTGCCAGATTGTTTTGGGCAATTGACAAATCTACAGCATTTAGACCTTTCTGGTTCCCAAAAGTTATGTGCACTGCCTGCTTCCTTCGGTCAGCTGATACAACTGAAAACTCTTGATGTGAGAAATTGCAATAACTGATAATTCAGGAAGATATATCTGGAGAAATTAAGACCATGGAGGAGGTCAACTTCGAAAACTGCAAGAACTTACACCGGTTGCCTATTCAGACAACCCTGCAAGAGTCCTTGAGGAAACTAAATTTGCTTGGTACAAACTTAGAAGTATTCCCAGAGAATATCACCCAATTGACAAGCTTGCAACAGTTGCAAATAGGGAGTCCTTTGTTGAGTATATTACCCTTTTCTCTCCTTGACAATCTTCCCTCGTTGAAGGAGATTCAGTTTTTTAAATGTAAGCGGATCAAATCTTATCCCGGCTCCATCGGACGCTTGCGTCTACATGACTTGGAAACGACGGGTGCTAAGATATATTTCTAGCATCTTGGGTTTTAAGTGAGAAAGGATCATTGAACACCACAACAGGTCCGATCTATGTAATTGGGGTACAACCAAAAACATCTTCTTTTCTTTTAAACACTTCTCTACACTTCTCTATTATAATATGCCTGATATGATTTAACTTGTAACATAAGTAAAAATTATTACATATTTTCATTGGAAATGGTTTTCTAGTCTTTTAGGTTGCACCAATGCATAAGTTACTCTTATGCATGTAAGTAGGTAAGGTGTACATTGGTGCATTCTTAAGGCTATATAGCTTTTTTTGTTTTCATCAAGCTTTATGTATTTTTTGTATCTTATTTAAATTTCATACTTATTGGGATAATTTGATAGAAATATGTCAACCTTTTTGTAATTTCCAAAATATTCTGTCATATATTCTCAGACTATGTATCAAATGGGGTTGGGCAGGGATTTTGGTTTTTATAGCATCTACAATTTGTCATGTTCAACTCATCATTCAAGCATATGGTTGCATACATGGATCTCTAGGTTGTTCTCTTCCTATCATGTGGTATTTTAGAGAAGCAAAGATAATCTTCTTGGTGGTGATGCTGCATTTCATTTGGTTGAGCCACCTATATGCAAGTTATCATAAAGAATTTTTACTTGTTTCCAATAAATCTTATTCTTATACCAACACACATATGTTTACCTTATTAAACGAAGTGAGGGTTTGTTTTATCCCTTGTGATAGGTCAATAAAGGAGAGTGTTGAAAATAGAAATACAATACCCACAATATTTGTTTACTTCACGGTTACACTAATAAAAATAAGTAAGGAACTTATAGTTTTGCTGATTTTTTGACAATCTATATCTTGAAAGTGCTTGTGCAAGAATCTATATGCTTGTGTATTCTAGCAACATGTAAAAATTCAAATAGAATGACTTCCTATGTAGTTATTTCTTATATATGTTGTTTCCACGAATGGTTCGTCCTTACTCAATAAAAGAGGGTGGTGATGTAGCATTTTTATAGGTGTATACGAATACAAATTATATCTATTAAGATGTACCTCAATGTATATGTTGATTCTATAAGCTAAGGTGATTAGCAGTCAACCTAGTACATTTTTTCTTTACATTACTTAAGGCAAAGAAGAAGATTTTTACCAATATATTTAATCAAGAAAAAATTAAATATATGACATTAATTTACATTTCTTTAATTGGTAATTTTGATGCAAGAAGAAAAATATTAAATATAGTTTTCTCAATAATATCATGTTATTTATTCTGTAGTTTCTTGAAATCAAATCTCTGAGTAGTCATCCAAAATCAAATCTTTCTTGTATATTAATTGGGTTGATTTGTATAGGAAAATTTTAAAACATAATTAACTTTGTTTTGAATAATTTAATGTACTTATGGTTTAACCAAAATCAAATCTTATGGAATAGGTTTTATCCCAAAATTATATGTGATCCTGATCTTTATGCATAAAATTGGTGGGAACAAGAAATGATCTATAGGAGTTTGTTTACTCTATCATATTGTGTATTTTAGGAAGCCTTGTAGATTTTTTTATTAGGGGAAAAATAGGTTTTTAAGGGGCCCCAAAACCCTATACAAATTGATTTTGAGGGAGATCTCAAACCCCATCAAGATGTAAAGATGCAATAAATAAAGCATTAGAAAACAACAACCCAATACCAGCAAACAGACAATAACTATAAATGAAACATGCTCTAGCTACCCAAAAGAAGCTAACACAAAGACAAACTCCTTACATCAAATAAATAGTCTCCAAAACAAGGAGATCCTTAGGGTTTTTTAAGGCACCCCAAACCTTACCCTTGGGTTTTAGCAT
Organism: Thuja plicata; assembly: GCA_018584345.1. NCBI lineage: Eukaryota > Viridiplantae > Streptophyta > Pinopsida > Cupressales > Cupressaceae > Thuja > Thuja plicata. Next base: position 1,810,314 of record MU226909.1, read on the forward strand.
GGCTCCCAAAACCATCATAACAAACCGCTTCAAAAGATTGATTATCAAAAAACCATTTTAAACTATGGGGTTTTGAAAGGATCTCCAAACCACCATGAGATTTGACTTGGCTCCCATAACCACATTGGGTTTTATATGGCCCCCTAAACTATTATACATGGGTTTTTTAATGGCTCCCCAAACCATAACGATGGTTTTTAACATGGCTTCGAAAACCATCATCACAAACAACCTTAAAAGATTGATCATTAGAAATCCATCTAAAACTAAGGGGTTTTGAAAGGCTCCCCAAACCATTGAACAAGGCTCACATACAAGGAGATCCAAACCTCTCCCCAAGACTTAACAATGAGTTTTAACATGGATCCCAAAACCATCATAGTAATCCACTTCAAAAGATTGATCAAATCAGCTAATAATAATGGGGATTTGGAAGGCTCTCCAAACCACCAGTTTCTTCTTGGCTACCACAACCACCTTGTGTTTTAAAATGGCTCCTATAACCATAATAGGTAATTGAAAAAATCCCCAAATGAAAACTAACAATATAATCCAACAAATATTTACTTTCCCAATTGCCAAACTCCTCTCCACCTCAATAGATGAGGATCCAACCTCCATAGGGACAGCCCTGAGTGACAAAACCAATTGGAACACCACCAACGGATTCAGTCCCATTTCCAAGAAGCCACCATAAGGGAAAGACCACATAGAACGTCACACCACTTCTCTCAGAAAGGAAGTCTTCCCCTCTATAGAAGCTGCTTCCACCCCAATAGGAGTATTAAAAGATGAATGAAGTGAGAAAATGAGGCAAAATCATAAAGGACCAACACTTAGAAACCCCACCTCAATAGGGAGAAGCTCCAACCCTAAAGATACCTCATGAAACTAGAACCAAATAGAAAACACAAGAACCCACAATAGAAAGATAAACAAACAGAACTTGGCTCAGGCCAGCGGGAAACCAAACCCATAAAAGTAAAAAGCCCCCAACCAAAAACCAATAGAGGAGAGGACACGCCCTTGTAAATTAATAGCATACGGCTGACCACAAATATAAAATAGACCAACAAAGAAAATCCCAGCCACCAACACAAGCCCTCCACTGAACGACAAAGAGCCGACAAAGCAGGGGAAAACCAAAGAAAGAGTAGGGATCCAACAAAAAAATCCAACCAAAAGCAGGGATGACAGCCACAACCAAAGCCATCTGTGCACCAACACCTTCCAGCCAAAATAAACCAGCACACCCAACCCACAACACCACAAGGCTCCCTAGAAAAACAAAGCCAACAAAAGCCATAGCTCCAAGCAAGAACAAAAAAATACCTAAAGACCACTGGAAGAAACAACCACTCAAAAAGCTTCCCACAAGAAGGAACAATCCAAAAAATCTGAGAATGTGCTGCAAAAAGGGGCAATGCAAAAACAAGAACAACCGGAGGCAAGAAACGCATAAACCTCCACACCCACTTCATAGGCAAAAGGGCCAAACCCACAAGAATGAAACTTAGCCAGCACGGGGAGAGAGGACAGCCTGATAACCACAGAAGCCTCCTTGGAAAAGGTGCATAGGAAACCAAACAACCAACTTGAGAATGGCCTAGTGGTCCCAAGGCGAACGATACCCTACACCAACAGAAAGGGTGATCAAACCTATGCACAAACTAGAGAAATGACACACTGTAAAAAATAGGGAAACCATAGGAACAAACTAAGTCGTACCACCATCCGAAAATGCCTGAATACAACTAAAAAAATTGACCCCGAACAATGAAAGTAGGTGCCCAAAAGAACCAAAACGAAGATAGCTTGGCAACCAAAAAAGCCACAAACCCACGACCACCGACGACACTCCACGTCCATGTGCATCCTCCTAGAAATCTTCCTCTTCCTCAACCACTCTAAAAAGACCTTTGTGAATGCAATAAAAACTCACATTCAAACTCCTCATGCCGGTCATGTTCCTGCCCATGACGCTCAATGACAAACTTAGGCATCCTTGTGGAGTTATACATATAAATATATTTATTGTTTTAAAAAAAATAAGATTTTGATTAGCCAACATTGGGGAGCACTTTCCCACTACTTTCAGTGGTGAGCATTTTGACTTCAAATTTTGGGTTATAGTACTTGGATAGGGGCGCTAGGCATCCTAGCTTTATCATTTCAAGCTAGAAAATGGTCATTGAGAAGGGGATTGTACGCACCTTCTAAAAGTATCTTAAAAATAATTATAATTAAACATGGATCAAGGGTAAGTTCAAAATAAGTGTGAAATTGTAAAGGGGTCCAATTTAATGAACTAAACATTTAAAAAAAAATTGGGTTTATGTGACCATTGTCAAATTTTATTAATCTTATGAAAAGGATTAATGTGAAACCTAAGAGAAGAAGTAAAAAGTAGGTTAGCTAAATCTAAATGCTTGATAATAATGAGATTGGAGGGAACAAGGACTTGATCAAAGCAAGAGTTAGTAGCAAGAGTCTCTTTTATTGAATTTAAAACCTTTTACCAAATGTACTCATTGAGGTCGTAATGTCCCTAAAAAATTCAACAATTTCTCTCCAAACAAATTTGCGTAGCAAGAAAAAGAGGACCAATATCTCAAGCCACTAATAAAAGAGAAGTAACAATAGGAGGTCAAAATATATGAACCCAATTAGTTTTATTATCTATACTTATGAACTAATTATACATTGCAATATTTTTGTGTAAAATATATATAAATATTGTTCTAATTACTATAATAATAAAATAATCAACTTTATTGATAAAATGCTACTTGAGGTACATTATGAATGATGGTCTAATGCTTCCTTTTAGCTTCAAACACATGAAAAATAATCTTAAAAAATATCCTTTATCTTTTCACCTATATAAAACAAACTTAAATTCATTGTTATAGAATTCTAAGGCATATACTAACCATTAGGTTAATAATTATTATAATAATTTTAAATCCAATACCATCTAAGAAGTTATTTCCCTCCACCAATTATAATATGCAAACCACAACCAATGCTTAAACCCAAACCATGTAACATCAAACTTTATTTTTATTGATTCAATGCAAGAAAAATTGCATATATATCCAAACAACCAATAAGGTTGTCGAAAGAATAAAATTGGTTATAAAATCACCAATTGTCCAATACAATCCATAACCACTACACAAATAAAAAATCTCATTACAAAGGAACAACTTTAGACTCTAAAAAATTACATATATTAGTGGAGCACCAAGTAACTTCATCATGGAGCTATAGAGTTTAAAACCTGTTGATTTTTACTCGGGCATGGAGACACCTTAAAAATTGACCAAGTTTATTATCAAGATGAAACTTCAAATCTTTGTCCTTATTTTGTTGAAGTTGTTACATTAGCTTAGTATTTTTCCTGTATAAGACCTAGATGTCTGAAAACAATAAAATTACTTAAAGGATTATGATAAAACCTTAGAATGTTAGTTTCTTCATGACATTTATTGGAAACACAACTACACATCTATCTTTTCATAAGTGCTTTAAAATAAATTGTCTTATAGAATCAACAATCATATTATTCTACATACCACAACTAAATATAGCCTCTTCCAAATTAAGATTATGATGTCAAATAACAAAGAGGTCATTAAAAAAGGCCTTTGCTATGATCTTGCGACTAGGATTTAGCTGTATAGTTTTTTGAGTAAAAATCATTGCCTCGTATTATATAATTAGTCATTCACAAGAAACCATCTTCAGAAAATAAAATTAATTTAGTTACCACTCATTGCATCTAGGTGATGCTCACAAAGGTGAAGCATTGGGCCTTTCTGAGAGGTGACAAATCCAATTACTACTCCAACTCAAGCATGCTCAACCATGGAGTTTCCTCCAAGGTTAAAGCCACCCAGCTTGCTACCCTATTTCCAAAACCTTAAACAAATGTTGTGCCTTATGAACCATTCATTATTGATCCCCTTTAGCTCATCAATTGAAAAGTAGAAGATATTTTCCATACAAAGTCAAATTGGGATTTTTATACCAGGATTCAACTATGTAGTTTTTGTGTCAAACTTTTTGACCCAAGATTCATGAGTAGTGGTTCACAAGAACCCGTGTCTTATGAGAATAAATGGTATACTTAGCACTCATTACATCTCGGTGATGCTCATGCAGGTGAAGCATTGGGCCTTCCTGAGAGGTACCCTATTCTAGCACAATTCCAACACAAACACACTTACCATGGAATTTCACCAAGGTTAAACCCACTTAGCTTGCTACCCCATTTGCAAAACGTTTGGCAAGTGTTGTACATTATGGACCATACATTACAGAGCCTCTTTATCTCATCACTTTATAAGTAGGAGATATTTTCCATAGCAAGTCAAATTGGGATATTACTATCAAGATTCAACCGTGTAGTTTTTGAGGCAAATTCATTGACCCATGTTTTTTGAGTAGCGGTTCACATGAACCTATCTACCATGAGAATAAATAGAACAGTTAACATTTGTTATATCTCGGTGATGGTCGTAGATGCTTAACAATGGAGTTTCCACCAAGGTTAAACCTACTTAGCTTGCTACCCCATTTGCAAAATCTTCAACAAGTTTTGCACCTTACAAACCATTTACTATAGAGCCTCTTTAGTTCATTAATTGATAAGTAGGAGATATTTTCCACAAGTCAAATTATGATATTGCTACAAAGATTCAAGTATACAGTTTTTGAGTCCAACTCATTGACCCATGTTTCATTAGTAGTGGTTTACAAGAACCTATCTCTCATTAGAATGAATGTAACACTTAGCACGCACTAAATCTAAGTGATGCTCACATAAGTAGGACATTGAGCTCTCCCACAAGACTACCCATCCCAATATGATTCCAACTAGCTAAATACTATTATTTCTTAATAAATAAAATGATACAAAATATATGTTTCAAACTTTCGACATATAACATCAGTAGTTTCCTTGAGAAGTTTAAAAAATTGTATATCGATAGCCTCGTTTTCAATCTTCCTAATACGTTTGGCATCTCTTAAAAATTCACTAATTAAATACAATTTGTGCTTATCCTGATTGCGGATGTCGTGTAGTAGACTTCACGTGATCTATACTTTTTCAACTTTACAATACTAACAAAGAATATTGATCAAATCAAAACGTACCTTTTTGACAATAGCTTACCTGCTATTTAATTATAAGCCCTTGTTAGTCAGCGATTATGTTCAAACATGGTAGGCGGAAAGCGGTTGTCTACAGGGAGCGACAGGTCGAGATAACTCGTTTATTGATCGATGAGTTCGAAATATCAACCTTGTTTCCTCCGTCACAGTTGAACAGTATTGATTGTATTTTTTAAAGAGTTTCAATTCACTACAAGATTCATAACTACCAAAGGAAAAACATTTAGGAGCGTTGCGTGGCTGTTGAAAGGCCTCCGAATTCCAAATAAAACAATTTCCCATGAAAATTATAGCGAAACCATCTTTGTGTCCTTTTCATTATCCTTTGAATAAACGTTTTTTACCAGCTGTGCACGTTATTCTTGAACTAGTATAAGTTGTAATCTGCTCTTATTACAGAATTCAATTTGCAGAATGGCGCTGGTACCTTCTTTCTCTTCAAGCGATCCCCGACATCCCAAGGGAAAGGTTAAAGAGCGTGAAGGAATCGCAAGGGAAGTGTACGATGTATTTGTTAACCATTGTAGAATCGACATCAATGACGTAGTCCGCAATAGTATTTATAATACACTTAAGGCCATGGGACTCCGAGTTTTTCTTGACGTAGAAGATACGAAACACTCTAATAGTTTTCCAGCATCAATACAAGATGTTATGAGTAGCGTTTCTCTCCATATTCCCATCATTTCAAAAAATTATGTACAGTCTCCCTGGTGCCTCGGCGAGCTGGCCTTCATGCTTAAGACTGGTAGGAAAATTCTTCCTGTTTTCTATGATATTGAACCTAATAATCTTGGAAGTAATACATTTACATATGCTTTCTCACATCATAAGAAAGGAGGATACCCCTCACGAAAGCTTCAGGAATGGCAAGCGGCACTCAACAAAGTTTCATTACTTTTTGGTCCCCGATTCAAGACGACGGAGAAGTAATTATCCTATACTATGTGTACACGTTCTTTCTTTCTTACAATTCTCCCTCATTGGTGTTCGACATATTTTATTGGGACGTAAATTTTACAGTGATTCGCAAAGTATGCCAAAAGGCATCGAACATTGCGTATCGAGGGTGATGAGGAAACCAGTATTAGACGTAGTCGAGCACCCCGTTGGACTCGCTGCGTTAGTTGAAGACTTTGAAAGGCGTACACTTCACAAGGAGGTGAATGTTGTAGGAATTGTGGGTATGGGGGGCTGTGGGAAAACCACTCTCGCGACAGAAATCTTCAGCAGAAAAAGCTCGTTTTTGCTTGGGTCCAGTTTTCTTCGTGATGTGAGTAAGGCCGCAAAAGAAAACGACCTCGATGTGCTGAAGAAACAGATGTCGGAGGATCTGCTGGGTCGTGATGATGTTTCGAGCTTCGATGATACAAGTGAAAGCAAGAGAAGCGCAACACTGGCGCATCAGCTTAAAAATCGTCGCGTGCTAATCGTTTTGGATGGAATAGACGATGTGCGCCAACTAGAGGCTCTGCTACCTCAAAAGAATAAACTCGGCTCGGGCAGCCTGGTAATCGTCACAACGCGGAACGTGGGCATTCTTAAAAGCTATGGTGTTTCCTCCATTTATGTAATGAAAGGACTTAATTTGTCAGATGCCAAACAGCTTTTCTGTTGGCATGCTTTCTCCCAACCCAATCCAGTGGAAGGATTTGAATCTCTTGTGGAGAGGTTGTCTAGAGCGTTTGGTGGTCATCCTCTATCTCTCAAAGTGGTAGGAGAATCACTTCGCGACGAGCCCAAACATGTCTGGAATTCGCGATTTGATAATATTAGGGACACTCTAGTCAAGGATGGAACGCCAATTCTAAGGGTAAAAGAATTATTTAAAGTGTTTCCTTAGTTGTAAAAAAATGTGTTCCACCTATAGTAGAGTATCTGATAGCTTCCTCCACTGATTACAGATACTAGTGGCTAAAGCTGATTCTTTAAAAGGCGAACATAGCAACCTCACAAGTGATCTGGCGTGGCTTCGTTGGCAAGATTGTACATATCCAAGCATTCCTGCCTGGCTGTCGCTCGAAAATATGAGAATCTTGGAGATTAATGGGGTCTTTGATAAACTATGGAGTAGTCACGTAAAGGTAGTAATTTTGTCATTGGTATTAATTGTCACCTTTTTACGTCATTTGTTTTCAAAATTTGATGTGCTCTTGTTTCTTTGTCTCTCCGCAGCAACCTACACTGCTAAGGGAACTGATTGTTTCAGGAGGCATTCGAAAATTCGCAAAAGCCATAGGGCATTTAGCACAGCTACAAAAGATCATCGTCGACGGATATCTGAATACCAGTCTGGAAGATTTGCCAGAAGAGTTTTGTCATCTGAAATCGTTGGAATGTCTTACACTACGGTGGTGTAGGGCACTGACATCACTGCCAACGAATTTCGGGAAATTGGTGAATTTGAAACATTTAGAGCTTGCCTTCAACAGCGGGTTGAAGGCTTTACCTCCCTCTTTTAACCAACTGATCAATCTCGAGCATTTAGATCTTGAAAGTTGCAGCAATCTTGCGATTCTGCCTCAATTTTTGGGGAGAATCACCACTCTTCAATTTTTGAGTTTTAAAGATTGTAGAAAATTAAAAGTCTTGCCGTCTCAGGTTCCATGTCAACTCTGTCTAAAGAGCCTGAATTTGGCTGGAACGAGTCTTGAAGAAATACCCAGTGAAATAGGAAGATTGAAAAACTTGGAAGTCCTCGACTTGGGAAGGCTTTGTTTGACATCGTTGCCCGATTCCATTGGTAACTTAAGAAATCTGCAGACGCTGAATCTTGACGGTTGGTCGAGCCTAGAATACATGCCAGAGATTTTGAGACATATGAGTAACTTGAATGTTCAAGGAACAGAATTCGTAAAGTTCACAGGATTGCCTGAAGACCAGAGGCAACCGACCAAGTCAGAAATAGAAATAGAAAGCGCGTAAGTCTCACCCTTGCAAATTCCTCTTCCCAATATGAGAATTCGACGCGGACTGGAAGTTCAAAGCTGCACAAATGTCGAAGGCTTACGTCATTGATTGAACTCTGTGCACAGGCTAAGTAAATAAAATATGATGAGGACTTGGACGAGGGAAACTTATCTTAGAAATTGTAAATTTAAGTAGATTTAGATAGAGGAATTATATGCCAATAACACAAATTATGTAACTGTCAAATCTGTACATAGCATGGTAATATGATTTCATTATCTTTTATTTTCCATCGGGAGATTCATATTTTAAATATATAAAATACATTATTAAATTAGATTTTCTACAAAACAAATAAAATAACTGGGAGATTTTGATGACAAAAGTTTGATTTTGTAAAAATCTTATTAGAAGCGAAAATATTTAGTGTTCTTTCAGCTGAATAATTGAGAGATAACTCCACTCAGAGATGGCACGTTAGTGCGCCCCAAGGTGAATTGTTAAAAGAGAAGTATAGGATGTTAATAAGAGCTCTAGCGTAAATTCATTGGAGATCATACAACTTTTTCTTAAACAATTGTACAAAACCATTGGAAACCATAAACATTTTTTTTGGATAGAGATTTTTTAATTGACTATGTTATCTACATGCATATAAAGATGAATGATTTTGAGTCAATTTTATTGTACCCAACATCCATGTTGGAAGAAAGTAAGTTCTCCATATTTTGCATATGCGGTTAAGAATTGTATTCAACATGTTCCAATTGTTTCTACACATTTTTTTGCAAGCAATTATTAATCTGTTGTTATGTTCCACACTTTAAGTTTGTTTTTCACATTTCCTATATTTTTGCTAGGCTCCTTCCACATATGTAAGGAACTATTAGCTTTGTTTATATTTTCTTTTGTATTGTTCGAATGAGATTCTCTATAAAAGAGAGATTTTGTAACTCATTTTAATAATCAATAATAAATTACATTAGTATCTGTTGTAGAAACTTTGTTCTGTTATTTTGGTTCGCTTTGCCTTGAAATTGGTATTAGAGCTGATCTTGGCCAAAATTTCTCAAAGGAGGGCCTAAGATTATGAGAGTTTAGTTAGTGCTAAGAAAAAGAGAGGATTCAATCATGGGTTATGTGAAGAAAATGCAGTAGGAATAGTTTCAAAATGATGTTGTAGCTGTTAATTTTTAGTTAGGATGTTCGGAGTCAAATGGATGACTAAATCACTTAGAAAAGATCACTAGCTTGAGAAACCTAAAGGTTTCTTATTTGAGATGAAAAGACTGGTGATAATTATTAAGTGTTTAAAGCTGAGAAAAATATCTTCATTGTTTGAGAACTTTGTATAGATAAGTGTCTAGGTTTATTGTGACTCTTTTTTATTTTCTATTTTATCGTCTACCCTATATTGCGGTAATTTTTTCGTGAAGATTGACTTGAAAATAAAAAATTTGTGATGAGAGATGAGATTTTCAAAGGAGGTCATAAATATCCAAAGGATTATTGATGTTAAGGATATTAATTTAAGTAGCGAAAGCTATAGTTGTAGAAATCTAACTGAAGTTGTAAAATGTTAAAAATTAAAGAGATTATTTATTAAAAAAATAAAAAATTGAGATGTCTCACAATAATGTTGTTACCCTCAAAATCAAAGTTCTTTAAAGTAAAAGAATGAAATAGTTTGAAGACCATTAATTAGATGTATGAAGAATCTGTCACAATAGTTGTAGTGAATGTTGAAAAAAATGGTGAAAAGGTTTGTTGTACTTACTTGTGTAGTGTATGAAGATGAGAGGAGCATATCAAGATGAGAAGGATGATCAAGTGTCTACAGTTGTAACGATAAAAGCCCAAATGTCAATAGATAAAAATATAGTTCAATGCTATAACATTTTTTTTTATACACAATGATTTAGGCTAGACGAGCCCACTAAACCTATGATATCCAAGCACTAGTTGTGTGACGCAATGGAGTGTGTTGTGAAATTATTTCACACCTAAATATGAATTAGACTCGTAACCAAATGGGAAAGATCTCACCATTAGAGAATCTCAACAAAATAATGGGATTTCTTAGGTTTGATATCTAGAACTAGAATATTGTAGATGTTGAAGAATCACTGAAAGAAGCCACCAATGTGGAAACTATTAATGGTAGAAATTAAGGGGGATTATTGGAAGAAAATAATTTCAAGCCATATTTTATGAATGCAGTTAAGAATTGTATTCAACGTGTTCAATTTGTTTCTACATAATTTTCTATAAGTAGCTATTAAAATGCTATTATGTTAAGTACATTGATTTTATTTTTCGTGTTTCCTATATTTTCTCTATGCTCCTTCCATATATGTAATGAAATGTTAGTTATATTCCTTTTTCCTTTTGTGTTGTTTGTGTGAGACTATGTATAAAAGAGAGGTTTTGTAACTCATTTTAATAATCAATAAAATAATACATTCTTATTTGTCATAGAAACTGTGTTATGTTATTTTGGTTTCTCTTTTCCTTCAATCCAAAGATTATTCCAATCAAATATAATTTATCATTGAAGCATAGCCCCATGGTTGATAATAAAAATATAAGCCTTCTATGATGTTAATACTTGAACCGTGGACCACAATTATAAAGGTGGTAAATTTTTTTTCAAAAGTAGTGGACACATTTATGCCACATGTTTTGAATGGAACCTTATGAAGTTTGTATCTATTTACAATATCCTATGTAGCTTAGGGGACTATATATTTTGAGAAGAATTGTAAAGTTTGCAAAATCTAGCTCATAATTCAAGCACTTACAAAAAAAGTTTAGTGAGATCTTTCAAGAAATTTATAATTCTCTATAGTGCTCATGAGAACAAGAGCTAAATGTGATGATCATTAATTCACAAAAACAAGGTATAAAAATACATAATACTGGTGGAGAAAGTGGAGAAATGGTTACCATTATCTGGTATAAAGCTAACACCTAAGACAACTAATAATTAATAAGAGGCCACATATACTATAAAAATGTATTATGGTAATTTTCAACACCCTAATACATTAGGCCTACAAATGTACACCTAAAACAATTCAAATTTCACCTTGCCAAAGGGCTTAGTGAGTATATCATCAACCTGTAAAGCGGTGGGGCAATATTGGAGCTAAATCTTGTGTTACATCACTTATTCATGAATATAATGATATTCAACCTCAATACGTTAGGTGCACTCATGAAAAATTAGATTCTTAAAAAGATTCAACGCACCTTGACTATTGTCATGGTGACAAACTGGGTCCTTTAATCATCTAGTGAGTGTCATTTGGCATTTTCTTCTTCTTTCGTGCTTGATTTTACATAGCTTTTCTACTATTTCAATGGTTCGGGAAATAAATTGGATTAAGCCCATTGTATTTGAAAGGTGGAAAAACATTCAGGCTGTTTTGAGCATTGTTTCTGCTAGTGGTTTAACTCGCTACATTGAGAAACTTCATGGTTCTAATGCCCTTATCATTGAGGCCTTTGTTGAGGGTTGGAAGGATAAGAATCTTCATGCTTATAGGATGGATTTTGTGGTTTACGAGGACCTATTTGCGCTTGTCTCTAATATGTCAAATGAGGGTTGCAAATTTTATAGAGAAAAGAAATCAACTTTTGAGGTGTGGACCTTGTTTTCCCTCCAATGTAAATGTGAGAAAGAAAGGAAATATACTGATGGGGGTTATGATCCCTTCTCTTTGTGCTGAATACATGGACGAACATTACTGAGGTGATTAAGAAGCATGTGACTCTTGACACAAATTTCTGAATTATTTTTAGCTATGATTTTGTTATTTTGAACCCCTTCCTCCATGATAAGTGTATTTTGATTTCTTTTTATCTTTCTTCTTTCCTTAATCATACTCTACATGCTCATTTCAAGAAGCCATTTTCCCTTGTTTTACATGATGGACTTATTTTACTTATCATGTAATATGTTGAATCCCTTCAAATTAAAAATACACTCCTCCTATTTCTAGGATTGAGCTTAAAAGAGAAGTAGGGTTCATTATGATACTTCTTGTTTTGATCATGAGGAAATTGATTCGGATGGGGATAGAGTGCATCATATATTTAAGAAAAAATGGAAGGGTCCCATGCATCCTTCTAGCTTTATGCCCTCTTCTTCTCAAAGAAAGAGAATTGTGTCCTCGGATTAAGAAGATTTAGATTATGTACCCTCCCAAGACTTTGTGCTCAATTCTTTCAAGCCCAGTGTGGGAAAGAGTAAGGTGAGTACACAAAACCCATTAGGGCCAAGAAAAAATAGAACTCTAATCCCTCTAGCTCTCCTTCAAAGGTTTTTAGCTCCCCTTCTCAAAAGAGAGTTTCGTCTCCATCCATTCAGGTGATTCTTGATGTTAAAGGTTTTAGTGAGTAGGACAGGGATCTTCATGTTATAATTAATTTGGATTTGGTCAAGGAAACCCTTATTGAAAAATTCTCCTCTATCTAGGAAACTTCCCCCATTAATGCTAACGTCCAGAATTTTTTACAGAGTCAAAAGGATCTTTTGGAGTCAATTTTTTATAAGATTCATACTTCAAATAATTGTTCCCCTTCTAATCAAAATTTGGATGACATCCTCGCCAACACTTGAAATTCAGAGAAGGTTATTAATGATCTAAAGCAAGATCATTAGGAGAAAATCTCTAGTTTAGAGAAGAGATATGATAGCATTGAAAACAAACAAACTAAAAATTGTGAATGTTAGTAAATCTAGTTTGTAGGAGACAAGTGAGGTATTGTGTATACTTAATGAGCATGATGATGTGGTTCAGTTCCTTACGACGGGTTACTCTCTAGCTACTATTTAAAGGAACCATTCTTTGTGATATAGGGAATATGAGAATGAAGAATAAGAACAAGGCAACATATAGGGAGCAAGAGGTGCACATAGATATTTAGACTCAATTAGACATGTTGGCTCCTACCATGATATTGAGGAGTTAAAAAAAGGGTGCTAACCCTCTGGAAAATGTTTACAAGAAGATTAGGGATATTAATATTGATATCATGAGGAAAAATGAATATTTAGCTTAGGTTTTGTAGTCTAATTAGGGGTTTTTTCCCTTTTATTTTTTCTTTTTTATGGCATGTTGGTCTTGTCTGATTCTATTCTAGCTTTTATTTTTGATGGGATGATTGTGTTTATTGTTTAAACTTGTGTTTCTAGACCTTGTAAAACTAGTTTTCCTCAAATAAAAAATATACCTTGATTTTCACAAGATATAAATTGTGGATGTTCCTCTAAAATATTTATATCTACTAGAATGTGACGTACGTAAATCACCTCATACAAAACTCTTCATGCGGTGTGATATTCAACTTCGGTGGATGAGAGAGAAACTACAAATTTATTCTTACTTATACATGAAATAGGACCAGATCCAAGATGAAAAATATAACTTGATGTTGATTTCTAATCATCTACAGATCTAGCATAGTACGAGTTAGCATATATCTATAGGAAGAATGGTTTATTCTTCTTATATTCTATATAATATTCAAGGGTAACTTAGACATATCATAAAACATGGTTGGCTACAATCCAATCACATTTATCTAGTTCCCAGATAAATATGGATAGGTATCTTATAAAAAAGCGTAAGTCTAGTCTAGTATACATCAAGTAAATGAGACTCTCAACATGTTTCCAAGAGAGAGTCACATCAACTTGAGGTGAATCCTAGAAACAAGAGAGTTTTAATTCTTGTTCCATTTTAGTGGACATAGGCTTAATCATGCCAAATATTTCCCAAAGTGTCTTGGCATATTTCATCCGAGAGATAAAGATATGATGTTCCTTCTTCCAAACCTCTAATGCAAGATAATAATGAAGTATCCTAAATCAATCATGTCAAAAGGTTTCTCCAAATTATTCTTGAAAATATCAATGAGATTTCTTGAGCTCCCTATGATCACAATATCATCCACATACAATAGAAGTATGATAATATCTATTCCAACCTTCTTGATATGCAAATTATGATTAGAGGGGTTATGAATAAAATCATGTTGCAAAAGCTGACAATCTATTTTAATGTACAATACGTGAGAGGCTTGTTTTAGCCCATATAAAGACTTGATTAGGTGACATACCTTGAGAGGATTATGTTCATTAATGAATCCTTCAATTTGGTCCATGTAGACTTATTTTGCAAGATTATCATTCAAGAAAGCACTCTTGATGTCTGTTTGATGAAGCCTTCATCCTTTTTGTGCAATTAGTGCAGACACAACTCATATATTTTTGAGCTTTATAGCGGGTTCAAATATTTATTCATAATGAATTCCCTCCTATTTATCATATCCATTTGCAACAAGATGTGTCTTGTACTTTTTGATGTACCCATCTACCTCATATTTAATTTTTAAAACACATTTTTAGCCTATGGTTTAATTGCCCATGGGGAGATCGACAAGCTCTCGTCTATGATTTTTGTTTAGAAACTCATACTCAGTAGCCATGGCTTTCTTCTAATGTGGCTAACTGAGACCCTCACAATCTCTATAGGTTCAATATTGTTCTCAACAAAATACATTAGTGCTATATTTACTTCATTCCTTAAGTGAATTTAAGTCATTACTATTATGGAGAGGTCTAAGAGACAACTTAGGTGGGAATCTCTAATGGTACATTAAACCCATTTCAGACGTAGACTTTGTTTATGATCATAATTCTTTAAAATACCAAGATCAACAAATAATTCACCTTGTAACTCACCTTCACCTCCTTGTTGAAAAGAGTTTTCAATCTCATTATTTTACTTTGAGAGAGGTTAATGTGAAGATGTTGGATCACCTATGTACAATAGGTAGTCAAAATATGACTCATCAAATACCACATCTCAGTGCACATAATGTTATGTACATCTTAGGATCCATGAGACAATAAGATTTGGACGAAAAACTAGAGCACAAAAGTATGCATTGGAGTGTCTTTGAATCAAGATTATCTTCTTTTTTTTTAGTTGGAACATGCATATATATAGTACAAAAAAACACTCAAACATGAGAAATTTATAGTTTATAATCCCTCCATACCTCTTTTCATTTCTTAATCTTGAGAATTTTAGTGGGAGATCTATTGAGTAGATACACAGAAGTCTAAACTACTTCTTCCCAAAAATGATGATCCAACTTTGTTGTAGAAAGAATGCACAAAGCCATCTCCATGATAGTTTCTTTTCCTTACTCTGCAATACCATTCCACTGAGTTGTATAGGGATCAAATAAGTGTTGTTTAATGCCACAAGACTTAAGAAATTCCAAGAACTCTATAGAAGGGATTTTCCCCTTCAGAAGGAGAGATTTGTTAGACTCCCATACTACTTAATGGTAGAATTACTAGAAATATGAAAAGACTTCACTCTTCCTCATAAGAAAATACAAAGAAGCCTTCAAAGAGAACTCATCCACAAACAACTATAAATATTTAAACTATTGAAAGGATGCATGTAATGGTCAATATATATTAGTATGTAAAACTGCAAGATAATTTGGGGCATGGTAGGTGCTAGGCTTTGAAGGATCCCAATGTTTCTTTCCTACAAGATAGTCTAAAAAAATTGGCAAAGAAGAATAAAGATGAGGAAGACCTCTTACCATCTCTTGGGAACTCAACTAATAGAGGGTTTGGGTAGAGAGGTGTCCACATCTTTAATTCTAGAGAGAAGTGGATTCGATTGTAGAAGCACATAGAGAAACTCTAGAGGAAGAGACAACATAAAGGGAAAATATATGACCCTTCTTAAAACCTATAGAAATGACCAGACCATCTTGGGAGATAATCGTGACAAGATTTAACATCATTTTAAACCTAAAATTCAACCTTAAGTTTATGATTTAAGAGATGGATAAAAAGAAATATTGGTACTCAAACCTAATACATAGAGAATATTGGTGAGAGAAAAACTTCTTGTTTTGAGAGGGATAGTGATATTACCAATTCATTCTAGTGTATATTTCTTATCATTAGCAATATGAATGATATCATCAGTACCATACGACCCCTTATCTCTAGTAATATATTTGTTGGCACCAAAATCAATCAACCAAACATCTTTCATGGATTGACAGCTTTATAAAAAAAGAGCTAAGTTCTGATTGACACCAAAATTTGTAATATCAAGTGTATCCTCGTCTAAATCCCATTAGATGTATTATCATGTACCACAACATGTCCTCTCTAACATTGTAGATGATGACACCCTTGTGATTGTCAAGAATGACTATAATTAAATGATCCTCCGTACTAAAATTTCCTTGTGTAAGGTCATTATACCAACAAGAAAGAATACGATGGGTATTAGTTTGAAAAATGTATCATCATCAATTTGGAGTTAAGGATTCTTCTACTACATTTATTGTGGTTGATGTTGTTTCTACTTCTCTGAGGGTGTCTTTCAACCCTTTTGTCAAGCTTTTAGCTTTGAAGCTAGGGATTTATCTTCAAATTCATCTCTACAAATATTGGATGACCTCTTCTTGTTTAGGTAGATTCACCAATTTTTCAAATGACACCTTCTATTTATTCAAAGGGGTGACAAAACTCTAGAACATGGGAGGAAGAGCTCATAAGGTAATTGGGATAAGAAGTTTGTCATCCACCATTTCACCAAGTGTAAGAATCTCTACGTAGTATGAACATTTGATATAAGAAATCCTCAACTTTCTCACTAGCTTTCATATAAAGTCTATGTCATTTTGACAAGAGATGAAGAATCTTCATCTAGTTTTAACCTCATACATAGTCGAGAGTACATCCCAAGTTTCCTTTGATGTTGTGGCATCTTGAACATGAGGTTAAACCTCATCGAGGATGTTGAGGGTTATTAACATCACAAATTTCACATAATCCTTCTCTAACATCTTTTGATCATCAACATCAGTGGGATATTTATTGACACTAGAAGCTGTTACCCAAAATAATAGCATACACAAGAACAAAAACAAATAGGAAAAAATTGCATTTTTAGGGGTCCAATTAACATCATCCTTTAGGTACTATTAATTAACATTTCATCATTGCATTCATTTTCAAATATTATCATTGTACTCTAAGTATTGATTACATTTTAGAATTTCTAATTTTTTACTGTTCAATTACAATGTGCATTCAAACTGAATGTAATATATAGGTGTCTTTTCATTTCATGTCAATCACAAGAGTACATTTGTAGAAATAGAAATAATGATAGAAGTATGGAGTAGGGGTCCCATGCATTGCCTTTTTGTGTGTTTGTTATTAGCTAGTTGTCTGTCAGGTCCTAGGTCTCCAAGTCTGGGTCTTCATCGTCATCAAGTCTTTAGGGTTTTACCTGCAACATGAGAGAGAAATTGGTGTTAGATCTAGCTGGATATAAGCAATGCATGAAACACAAACATCATACAATCAATTCTTCTAATACTGCATATCAATCTGATAAATTCAATGTAACAAGGAAATGTGCATCCACACTAAGTGAAAGATAGTATTAAAGGGACTTGTTCTAAACATGAAACCTTTTACTATTAATTAATCATTTTGATGTATGTTGTTTTGTGAAACCATATATCTGAATAGAAGGGACATAGTAATTCTAACTGAGAAACCTTTTTCAGTATTAGGTCAACATCTTATTTTAACAAACACAAACAAATAAACCAATATTCATAAATGAGTGCCATCTCAAATAACACTCACCCACAAACATTAATCAGTTCATTTTGTTTTCTAACCTAACAAATTGATTGGTGATATGTGTGCAATAGATGAACAAGTAACTAAAATACAGATCACAATAGAAATGCAGAGGAGAAGATGTAGATGCATAAAAGAGTCAATAATGCTGCAGGAGACACATGAGCAATGAAGGATTTTTAAGAAATATGCAGAAATAGAAGAGAAGGTGTTCACTGTCATCATGCAAGGAAAAATAAGAGTAATGCTTTTACAGTAAGTATGCAAGTGAAGAAAAGGCATATTAATTGAAATCATTTTTTTTAAAAATATTGTAAAATGATGCCTAATAATCAACCATGTTCCATTACCTACATATATGAAGTGTTACTGTCTATGCCTACAAAACAATAGTATTTGCAAAAAATGGGGATATATAAAAAAATTGACAAATTTCCTGTGGGCTGCAAATAAAAGAACAATGAGAAAGAATTGCAATAACAGTATGTTCATGTGATTTCATGGAGTGAGCCTTCACATAAAAAAACTACATTATGAGAAAGAAAAAAATGGTGTATTCATCAACTAAACAACTCAAATGATGCTATGGTAATTCATGACTTCAAGAGAGTACAATTTACATGCCCTTAATGCAAGTTTCAAATGATGATTTTATGTAGAAGAATTTAGCAAGATACATCTTATTATGGTATATTGGAATGTAATGTTCATCATGCATACAGAGAATATAGTCATGCTTTTGGGATATACATGTTTTATAAGGTTCATGTGATAAGTATTTCCCATGGGAGTCATGAGCCCGTGCTCGAACCCCATGGGTGGTATCTTGTATACCATTAAATAACAGTGTGTTTTTACACTAAGAGAATCACACTTTCAAAGTGTTTAAACATGTTAGATTTTCATGTTTTGATTAAATATGCTCACGGTTTTACCAATATAGGATGTTGTTTT
Source organism: Thuja plicata (assembly GCA_018584345.1). Lineage (NCBI taxonomy): Eukaryota > Viridiplantae > Streptophyta > Pinopsida > Cupressales > Cupressaceae > Thuja > Thuja plicata. The sequence goes on from MU226909.1 coordinate 1,829,068, forward strand.
TGTAACATTATAAACATTCTAGAAAGGAAAAAGAAAAATTTATGTGTTTCTCAGACAATAAAGACAAAATTTGGCCTTGACAGAGAGAGACATGTTTCATGTTCTTGACAGTATTGTCTTTCTTGAAAACATTAAGTAGAGTTCAGCTATGTGCAAAAATATAGCTATGGAGGAGGCCTGAGTTCATCATGCAAATAGAACACACTGACAAGCTTGCACATGTTTGAGTTCACTTGCATATTTACCATAATAGCCATGTGGGTATTCTTATTTTATTGCTATTCATAAAAAAAATAGTGAGCAGTAATGAAGAAAATGACAGCAGACAAAGAAAGCTCAATCAAAGCCTAAATAAAAGTAACAGTTCATGCTACAATAATGGAGTCGACATAAGAGAAGTTGCTGAGGATGTGAGGCTCACTTATCTAGAGGAGAAATGATGAATAAGGCTGACTTTGGAATGCAGAAGAGATGCCAAGGGTCGCGGGTAGAAGCTAGTAGAGGAAATGGAACTCTAGCTCTGTATTTTCCAACAAAGAAATCCACGGTCACTAAAAGCTTCATTCATAGTTCACCATAAGCTACGGATGAGTCTGAAGTTGTGGCTGAAATATGCTAATTTTTGAGACCAAGTTTCATGGGTAACTCCACATCTTTCAACCATAGCTTAGAATTTGTCCAAGCTTACAATGGTTGATTCAAAACCTACTGACTCTAAGACCAAAGTCAAAGAATACATCCAGTGCCATATTTTATGGCATTAAAACGTCAAGAGCCCATGCCATTCAGGATATTTTTCATGGGTTGCTATGCAATAAAAGCCACTAGTGAAAACTCAATGTTTACAGAGCTCGAGTTAAAGAAAAAAAACCCCCAAGCACCACCATATCCACAAAGGAAATCCACAGAAGTTGCCATATGTTATGGGAAATAGAGCTCAAACTCACAATTTCCCACAGAGCCCGAGAAGCCCGAACTTCTTCACATAGTCAAGATGCAGATAAAACGCCATCAATTATGGATTCCAAAGTTGCAGATTCAACCAAGCATGGTAGTGCCACAAAGAAAACCCTAAAGTGTAATGAGATGAATAAACACTATGCAATGTGTTTTACCCAATTTTTGAATCCACTTCCAAATGGAGTTAATGCATTGTTAGTTCACACTGCCTCGACATTCCCCAAAACAATGCCACGACAGTACTTTTGTGCCACGAAGACAATAGTATATCTTCTTAGTGGGTGTGATCATATCATCTATGAGCTGGAGTAAAGCATGGAGCTGAAGTTATATTAACTTAGCTAGACTATGGTCGAGTTGTTTGGGAGTTAGGGTTTGTTCATGGTGTCAACTTGGGAGTTAGGTTTCCATACTTTGGTGTCGGGTTATGTGTTGGGGTTTATGCATTTAGGGGTATGAATATTTGATACATCATGTAATAAGGTTGGTGAATGTGTAAAATTATTTGTCTTTTATGCACCAACCTTAGGGCTAGACTCAGGGCACTTACTAAGCTTTAGGTTTGATGATTTTCTATTTTTGGAGGACTTTTGGAGGGAAACGATTTTCAAAATTGGCCCATATGGGATATATAGTGGACCTTTTACTTCATGTTTAGGGGTTGCAAGTTTTGGAGAGAGGGATAAAAGTGAATTTATTGTTCCTTGATGCTTTGGAAATCCATTTGTAACCACTTTGTCAGATTTTGAGAAGAAATAAAGCATATGATTCATTGCCATACATATTTTTTGAGCTTCAAAATCTTGTTTTCATCTTTCTTTGTAAGTGTTTATTTAATTTATATCCAAGAGAAGTGAGTGTATCCATATTCCTCCTCAAGGTGATCAATAATTCAAAGCCTTGTAAGGAATCTGTATGTCTCTTGACTGGTCTAGCTATTTGTGGTTCAACCCTAGTAGTGAGATTTGTTAGCCTATATGTTGAGAAAAGATATTAAGTATCAAGCCTTTGATATATGAGTAGGAGTTATTGTTTTATCTCTCAAGAAAATTTTGAACCCATTTTTGGTGTATCACCCATCTTTACTTCCAGTTTTTGTTTCAAAAGCTTCCTTATTCCCTTTCCTTATTAACTTATCAATCAGGAGGTGATATCCCATATCAAGTAGGAACTGGCCTAGAATCTGGAGACTCCTTAATCATAGTCCATCCACAACTAGAGAATTTCTCCATTGTTAGGATAGAGTACTATCAAAGCCCCAATGCTTGAGTTGGGGTGGTAATTCTAAACCTCAATAGTTTTTTGAAACAAAATCTAAACATGGAGTGGAAAAGAGTTTGAGTATTTGTTTTTATCACATACTAGCGGAGGAAGAAATTTATAGAGAGAGCGTAGAGGTCCAAGAGATCTCTCCTTCCAGCCTATAGAAAGGGGTAGGAAGCTAGAAAGACCCAGAAAAAGAAGATCTGAGAGTAGTTCATCTCCTCCCACTTACTACGCTGATTTACCAGATTCAAATCAAGAATCTTTAGAAAGTCCTCCAGCACTTCAATTTCAAGTTGTTCTTGAATAACCGTTAGAAGAAGAACCACCACCAGCTGCAAATTTTGTTGCAACACCACCAAGGATGGCTAGGAGGCTTCTTTTTGTGCCATTTGATCAAGGTAGTCCTTCGAGGATTTCAAATCACAATTACATACCATTAGAAGCATTGAAAGGATTTCCATCTTTCACAGGAGAAGGACAAACAACAACTATTGAGGACATAAGTGATATTGCTTCTCTTTGCAATTTCCTTCACATCATAGAGGAGGATGTAGCTTTGAAACTACTAGCTGCATCATTGAAGGGAAAAAAATTGGAATGGTTCTGAACTCTCAGAGTTGGATCCATTGTTACATGAGATGCACTAGGTGAGTGATTGTCTAAATTTTTTGAAGATAAACCTGATAATATTTCTTTCGTGGAACAACTAACTACTATTAAAAGGGCTTTACAAGAAGAGATAAGTGATTTGAATCTTAGATTTTAGAAGACTTGGAATAGGATTCCTGCCATGGTAAGACCCGCTACAAAATATGCATTTTTGTACTTTCTTACAAGCTTGAATAGTAATATTTCGGTAATGATTCAATCCAATGGGGGGAATTATTTTCCTCAAGCTTTTGATATTAAAATTAGGGCAGAGAATAACCTCATTCAGGCAGGGAAGATATCTCCTAGGCCACATATGCCTTTCTTTCCTAATATCCAATCCAATATGCCCTTGATTGCTCCACCTTTGGCTCCATTGCCATCTTACAAAAGTGAAGAGATAATTCCTACTATCCCTTCTAATGAGTTGCAAAGAATAAAAGACAACCAGCAAAAGATTGAGAGTTTATTACAAACCTTGGGAAATGAGTTGGTTAACCTTAAAAGATAGCAAACTCAAGGTAATCCAATAGCCCATACTCAAAACCAGTTTGTCAGTTCTTCATCCCAGCAGCCTAATCAACCCATTTACCAAGGTAACAAGCTACAATACCAAGGAAATAGCAATGCAAATAGGCAAAATTGGAACCAAAGGCCTTATAGACCTTATAAGCCCGTACCTCTTAATACTGTTAGGGATATTATTCCTAACAAAAATAATCTTGATGCTGATTATGAATGGTGCTATCCTTTTAATGAACCCCACAATCAATCTAAGTGCACTAATGGGGTGCTTAATCAAGCCCTAATGGTTCAGAGTGTGATTGATTCACAACCCACTGCATCCACTGATGAGACTCAACAAAAATATGATCTGAATACTCCACACATTGCATTTCTAAATTGGCAAGAGGAAGAGTTTTGTGGAGTAAGTGATGATTCACATGTATCAGAAAACACAAGAGCCAAGAAGAGAGCTCTAGAATTAGAGAATTCATCTGCTAGGATTGCTGCCACAACTCAATCACCACTCATTCCTCTTGTTTCTATTCTAAAGGGGTCCTCTACTCTTGCAAAAAAAGAACCATACCATCAGAGGTAGGCAGACCAGACCATTGGTAAATCATCTTAGAAGGTACTATTTTATGTTCCCTATAATATTGTTGATAACAAGAAGAAGATGAATGTTTCTATTTCTATGTGGAATTCATTAGCCATTCTAGGACAAGCTAAATTATTGAAGGAAGAGTTGTCTAAAGGGAAAAAAATTTCACAAAAAGTTGTTCAGCACCCTCCTAGAGTGGTTATGGTTAATTTAGAGACCACTAAAGCTAACAAAGCAATATCTGAAGAGGAAAAGAAGCTGGCTAAATTGTAGTAACCAGCATTGCAAGTGAATAAAAGGAATGCAAATTTGAAGCAATTAGCAGTGGAAGTTGGTAAGAAGCCAAAAAATGTGCAAAAGATAGTAGAAAAGGAAGGTAAGAAAATTGCAAATAGTAAGCCTCCTCCTTTTTATGTTTCTTTGATCATTGGAAACAAATTAGTGCATAATTGTATGGTAGACAATGGTGCAACTAGTACTCTCATGCCAAAGAAGATAACCAATTTGTTAGATTTAAAGTATGAACCTATGGAGAAAGGAGTGGTCCAACTTGATGGTTCTTTAGTCAAGACCTTAGGGGTTGTTAAAAATAAAAGCTTGACCTTACACTCATGTCCAAATTTTGAAATTTCTCAAGATATTTTTGTCATAGATCTGTCACCCTATTTTTCCCTGTATCGGATTAAAATGGAAGCACTTCCTTGTTAATGATGTTTAGCTCTCCTTAGGGGATGTTTTTGAATACCATAATACTTTCCCCTCATTTCTATATCATCTCCTACTTCTGTGCCAATTTAGGCCCCTTACTGGGCCTCTCCGAGCACCTTCTATCCCACCTGACATATTTTCCAAGGGTTCTGACCCCCTAGGTCAAGGTCGACATCAACCTTGACCTAGGTCAGGGTGAAACTCGACCTTGACCTAGGTTAGGGTTGAAATCAACCTTGACCTAGGTTAGGGTCACCCTCAACCTTGACCTGGGCCCCCCTTCCAAATCTAGAAGCTTGTCGGCTTCCAGAGGTTATCAAAAATTCATTTTTCCCACTTTTGGGTTGGCTGTTTTGGGTTTCGAAGAGGAAAATCCTAAATTTTATTTAATATAGATCCTCTTCTAGGGGAATGGGTCTAATTTGAATTTAAGTCTCCTATGTCAGCCTCCTTAGAATATTGTTCCCTAGTTTCATATAAAAGGAAGTTTTCTCCTCTCATTTTCTCTAAGCGATATTGATCAAGAAGAAGTCTTCTAAGTGCAAAAAGCTCTAACCAAGATTTTGTCAAGAAGAAAAAAGTTCAAGCATCCATTGTTATACATGTTCTGAATCTTTCAAGGTGTTCAAGTCTTCCTCTCAATAATTCAAGCTCTCCATTGAAGATCAATGATTCAAACTTTCAAGCCTCTCAAGGGATTAGGTTCAAACATTCAAGATTCATCATTCAAACCCTAGATCTAGCCATCATGGTGGTGTGATATTCCTTCAAGATCATTTGTGCATCCTCAAAAACTCATTCATTCTCTTCAAGGTGGATTTCAAGCATACAATAATAGAGGTTTATGGTTTCTATTGAGTCCAAGCTTTCATATTTACATACTTGCTACATTTGAATTACAATTGTGTATCTATTTGAATATCATAGCTTCATTATTGGATTCAATTCTAATACTTTCTAGCATTCTATACTTTATTTATTTCAAGTTTAATTCTTAAATTGAGATTTGACTAAGGAAACCCCCCAATAAACAAATCTCTTTTTCTTGTAGGTACAGGTTCAGGATTGAAGATTTGAACTCAGATCTAGATACCCTTTTCAGTGAGCTATCAGGATTTGTGAACAGATTTTTTGTTGGACCTGTGTAGGTTCAGGTTGAGATTATTGGGTCAGGGGTGAGATGAGTGGGTCAAGCTCAAATATTTTCATAAGACGGTGTTGGATCAAAAAAATATTTCTAGGTTTTGTTCGTCTCTGCATTCTTGTTCTGGATCATACTTCAGATTTTCCAGAAATAGAGTACACACCTCAGAAAATAGCATTCTTTGATATGCAATTCTTTAAGGTTGGTACTTCCTCTCATTATTTTCAATTACTATAATATATCATATCTACTGAATAATAAAATAGAATTTAAGATCTTCTTCCTTTTTCTCATTTTCAAATGGTTGATTCATTTGTGCATTGGTCCTTCTTTTGGGTTAATCAACTTGGACCTTTCATTTGTGCATTTGGGGATAGAGGAGGAACATCTTATCTTCCTTCCCCTTATATGATTAATCACATTACACGTACACACAAAATTACAATTAAATGTAAAGGTTAAGGAAATATAACACCCCTAATAATAATAATCAATCAATCATAATCCATTTTCTTTCCTTTAAATTTTGGTGAACCCACAATAGACAACTCTTTCTTGTTAGTGTTAGATGCTTTTCCTCTTAAATTAGCTCTTGCATACATATTGAATTTTATTTTATACTCTTTCATTCTAATATATATATATATATATATATATATA
>MU226909.1:1845298-1856861 GCA_018584345.1 Thuja plicata
AAATCATTATTGATTTAATTATTAAGTCACCTTTCACTTATTAATTAAATCATCATTTGATTTAATTATTAAGTCCCTTTTATCTCTATTTCACTTAAGCTAAACTTTAGGCATGCAATAATTAATTATTTTATTAATTATTCACGCAACCTTGGTTTCTTCATGCATCTCAGGATTTTGATCTCCTTTATAAGGATTGATCACTTTGTAATTATTTAATCCTTTTTGTAATTCTATTCCATTTTTATTGAATCAATTGAGGATGTTTCCTCTTTCATAGATCTGTTGTTTTTGGACTCCATAGATTTTTCTTCTCTCTTTCTGTGATAGGTGTTTGCATGCAGGTGATTCTTGGGAGTTGTAGAGTTGATAGTTTTTCAGCAACTCCAATAATTTTGGCTATAACTAGATATTAGTAAGAGATGAAGATAAGTTTAAAAATGATTTTAGCACAAATTGGGGTACAATGGCTTATAGGAGAATGCCATTTGGATTGTCAAATGCAGGAGCTACATTCCAAAAAGAAATGGACATGGATTTCATGAATTTGATGTATAAATTTGTTTTAGTCTACCTAGATGATGTCACAAATTACAGCAAGATTGCAAACCAGCACATAGATCATCTAAGACAAGTGTTACAAAGATGCAGAGAGTTTGGAATCTCTCTTAACCCCCAAAAGTTTATTTTTGTAGTACATGAAGGTAAGATTTTAGGATATCAAGTGTATAAAGAAGGTACAACTATTTATCCTAAGAGAATTTATGCAATTTTAGAATTATCATTGCCAAAAAATAAGTAAGGGTTGCAAAGTTTTATTGGAAGGATAAATTTTGTTAGACGCTTTATTCTTAATATTGCTAATTTGTTGAAACCTTTGACTGTCATGTTGAAAAAAGATGTACCTTTCAGCTGGACTACTGAGGGGAAGAGGAGTTTTGAATAGATCAAGTAGGCTTTGTCTTCAGCCCCTACTTTAACTAATCCTAATTTCTCTAAGGATTTTATTTTATATGATTATGGTGGCATTGACAATGTTTCGGTAGTCCTAGTGCAAAAGAATAAGGATGAATAGGAGTAGCCAGTTGCATTTTTTAGCAAAGGTATGGATGATTATGAGAAAAGATACAACTTTGTAGAGAAACATGTACTAGCTGCTATTAAAGCCTTAAAAAAGTTTAAACATTTGGTTGCTAGGAATATAATACATCTAATGGTTGCACACCCTAGCATTAAAGAGTTCTTATTGAAAAAAGATATCAATGAAAAGAGGGCAGGATGGATAACAAGATTTATGGAGTACGATGTGAAAATCCATGTGACCAAGCTAGATAAAGGAAAAGGTTTATGTGCTCAGATGGCAAAAGAAGAAGAAAAAGTCAAAACCACTGAAGATGTTGCGTTGCCCCAAGGTAACTCTATAATAATCAATGATTCATCATCCTGGTTATCAGACATGACAAATTTTTTGCAAACAGGTCAATGTCCAGTAAATTTTGATAAAGCCAAAAGAAGATACTTTAGGTTACAATCTATTCCTTATGTTCTAATTGATAATACTCTTTATAGGAAATATTTTTCTGGTATGCTTCTCAAATGCATAGATTATGTTGATCAAAACAATATTTTGTTTGAATTCCATGATGGATCTTGTGGAGGGCATTTCTACCCTAAAACTATAGCCTAGAAAATTCTAAGAGCTGGCTATTATTGGCCAGATTTATCCAAAGACGCTCATTTGTGGGCAAGAAAATACAAAAAGTTTTCCATGTTTGTAGGAAAATAGAGGTTGGCCGCATTGCCATTAAAGCCAATCATTGTGGATTAGCCATTTAATAAATGGGGAGTGGACTATATAGGTCTAATAAATCCTAATTCTAGTGCAGTTCATAAGTGGATCTTGACTGCCATAGACTATTTTAACATATGGATTGAAGCCATTGCATTGAAGGAATCTACTGGATATGCTATGTTGAAATTCTATGATGATATTGTAATGAGGTTTGGGGTCCCTCATTCAATAGTGTCAGGTAATGCTTTTTCTTTTGTTGGATCAGCTATAACAGAGTGGGCTATCAAAAATGACATTTATTTAAATACTTCTTCTAACTATTATCCTCAGGGTAATGGTCTTGCAGAATCTACCAATAAAAACCTGATTAGGATCATTAAAAAGACTCTCCAAGGAAACAAGAGGGATTGACACTCTAAGCTTAAGGCAGCCTTATGGCTAGATAGGATAACACCTAAATAGGTTATTGGGAATTCACCTTATGTCCTAGTTTATGGTAAAGAGGCAAGATTTCCAATTTATACAAAATTTCTAGCTTTACATCTTGCTGATCAAATGTTGTTGTTTGAAGGGGAAGATCCTCTTAAGCTGAGATATGCTGAACTGTTGCAGCTAGAAGAAGAAAGGAAGAAGGCATTGGAAACTATGGAATTAAAGAAAGCACAAACTAAGAGGTCTTATGATAAGAGAGCTATATCTAGGGATTTCAAAGAAGGTGATCTAGTACTCAAGTGGGATGTATTGAAGAGCAGAGAAGGCCAATATGATAAATTTGACAATTTTTGGTTAGGCCCTTTTGTTATCATATCTTGCAAAGAGAATAATTCTTATCATTTGTCCACAACGAATGGAGAATTTTTGCAGATTCTAATTAATGGAATACACCTCAAGCTCTGGTTTGAGGGTTAGGTTTACTCTAGGTTTCATTTCAAATAAATGTTGTCCAAGCCCTAGGTTTCTAGGTTACATAAGTCTAGATTAGTTGCATTTTCATTTCAATAATGGTTGCATTCATGGTTTCTAGTTTTCTAACATTGTTGCCTAAGGATAAGGTCTATAGGTCATGTCTAGCAGGTAGACATCTAGTATAAGTTGCCAAAATTGTTACCCAAAATAACAACATAAACAAGAACAAACACAAATAGGAAAAAATTGCATTTTTAGGGGTCCAATTAACATCATCCTTCAGGTACTATTGATTAACATTTCATCATTGCATTCATTGTCAAATATTATCATTGTACTCTAAGTATTGATCACATTTCAGAATTTCAATTTTTTTACTAATCAATTACATTGTGCATTCAAACTGAATGTAATATATAAGTGTCTTTTCATTTCATGTCAATCACAAGAGTATATTTACAGAAATAGAAAGCATGATAGAAGTATGGAGTAGGGGTCCCATGCATTTACTTTTTGTGTGTTGGTTATTAGCTAGTTTTCTGTCAGGTCCTAGCTCTCCAAGTGTGGGTCTTCATCTTCATCAAGTCTTCAGGATTTTACCTGCAACATGAGAGAGAAAATGGTGTTAGATCCAACTTGATCCAAGCAACGCATGAAACACAAACAACATACAATCAATTCTTCTAATTCTACATATCAATCTAACAAATTCAATGTAACAAGGAAATGTGCTTCGACACTAAGTGAAAGATAGTATTAAAGGGACTTGTTCTAAACATGAAACCTTTTACTATTAATAATCATTCTGATGTATGTTGTTTTGTGAAACCATATATTTGAATACAAGGGGCTTAGAAATTCTATCTGAGAAATGTTTTTCAGTATTAGGACAACATGTTAGTTTAACAAACACAAACAAATCAGCCAATATTCATAAATGAGTGCCATCTCAGATAACACTCACCCACAAAAATTAATTGGTTCATTTTGTTTGCTAACCTAACAGATTGATTGGTGATATGTGTGTAATAGATGAACAAGTAAATAAAGTACAAATCACAAGAGAAATGCAAAGGAGAAGATGCAGATGCATAAAAGAGTCAATAATGTTGCAGGAGACACATGAGCAATGAAGGGTTTTTAAGAAATATGCAGAAATAGAAGAGAAGGTGTTCACTATCATCATGCAAGGAAAAATAAGAGTAATGTTCTGATAGTAAGTATGCAAGTGAAGAAAAGGCATATGAATTGAACTCATTTTAAAAAAAGAATATTGGAAAATGATGCCTAGTGATCAACCATGTTCCATTACCTGCATATATGAAGTGTTACTGTCTATGCCTATAAAACAATAGAATTTGCAAAAAATGGGGATATATAACAGAATTGACAAATTGCGTGTGGGCTTCAAATAAGAGAGCAATGAGCAAGAATTGCAATAATAGTATGTTCATTTTATTTAATGGAGTGATCGTTCACAGAAAATAACTACATTATGAGCAAGCAAAATAGGGTGTATTCATCAACTAAACAACTCAAATGATTTTATGGTAATTCATGAATTCAAGAGAGTACAATTTACATGCCCTTAATGCAAGTTTTAAGTGATGGTTGTATGAAGAAGAATTTAGCAAGATACAGCTTATTCTAGTATATTGGAATGTAATGTTCACCATGCATACAAAGAATACAGTCATGCTTGTGGGATATACATGTTTAATAAGGTTCCTGTTATAAGTATTGCCCATGGGAGTCAGAAGCCTGTGCTCAAACCCCATGGGTGGTATCTTGTATGCCATTAAATAATAGTGTGTTTTTACACTAAGAGGGATCACACTTCAGAGTGTTTAAACATGTCATATTTTCATATTTTGATTAAAGATGCTCACGGTTTTACCAATACAGGATGTTGTTTTGTAACATTGTAAACTTGCTAGAAAAGAAAAAAGAAAACTTTATGTGTTTCTCAGACCATAAAGACAAAATTTGGCCTTGACAGAGAGAGACATGTTTTGTGTTCATGACAGTATTGTCATGTTTGAAAACATTAAGTAGAGTTCAGCTATGTGCAAAAAGATAGCTATGGGGGAGGCCTGAGTTCATCTTGCAAACAAAAAACACTAACAAGCTTGCACATGTTCAAGTTCACTTTTAGATTTACCATAATAGCCATGTGGGTATTCCTATTTTATTGATATTCATAAAAAAATAGTGAGAAGTAATGAAGAAAATGAGAGCAGACAAAGCAAGCTCAATCAAAGCTCAAAGAAAAGTAACAATTCATGCTACAATAATGGAGTTGACACAAGAAAAGATGCAGAGGATGTGAGGCTCACTTATCTGGAGGAGAAACGACAAAGAAGGCCAAGTTTGGAATGTAGAAGAGGTGCCAAGGGTCGTGGGTAGAAGCCAACAGAGGAAATGGAACTCAAGTTTTGTATGTTACTAGAGAAAGCTGGTGCCACTAAAAGCTTCATTCATAGTTCACCATAAGGTGGGGATGAGTCTGAAGCTGTGGTTGATATATGCCAAGTTTCGAGACCAAGTTTCATGGGTAAATCCACATGTTTTAACCAAAGCTTAGACTTAGTCCAAGCTTACGATGGTTGATTCAAAACCTACCAACTCTAAGCCCAAAGTCAAAGCATACATCTAGTGCCATATGTTATGGCATTAAAACCTCAAGAGCCGGAGTCATTCAGGCTATTTTTCATGGGTTGCTATGCAATAAAAGACACTAGTGAAAAGTCACTATTTACAGAGCTTGAGTTTGAGAAAACAAACCCCCAAGCACCACCATCTTCACAAAGGAAATCCACATAAGGCACTATATGTTATAGATGCAATGCCTTAGATTATGGCTTACAAAGTTGCAAATTCAAGAAAGCATGGTGGCACCACAGAGAAAACCCTAAACTGTAATAAGATGAATAAACACTATGCAATGTATTTTACCCAGTTTTCGAATCCACTGCCAAATGGAGTTAATGCATTTTTAGTTCACATTGCCTCAACATTCCCCAAAAAAGTGCCATGACAGTTCTTTTGTGCCACAAAGACAAGAGTCTATCTTTTCAGTGGGTGCGATCGTATTAGCTATGAGCTGGTGTCAAGCATGGAGATGAAGTTATATTAACTTGGCTAGACTATTGTCAAGTTACTTGGGAGTTAGGTTTCCATACTATGGTGTCGGGTTATGTGTTGGGGTTCATGCATTTAGGGATATGCATATTTGATACATCATGTAATAAGGTTGGTGAATGTGTAAAAATATTTATCTTTTATGCGCCAACTTTAGGGATAGACTTAGGGCTTGATTTAGGGAACTTATTAAGCTTTAGGTTTGATGATTTGCTATTTTTGGAGGACTTTTGGAGGGAAATGATTTTCAAAATTGGGCCATATGGGCTATATAGTGGACCTTTTATTTCATGTTTAGGGTTTGCAAGTTTTTGAGGGAGGGCTACAAGTGAATTCATTGTTCCTTGATGCCTTCGAAATCCTTTTGTAACCATTTTGTCAGATTTTGAGAAGAAATAAAACATATGATTCATTGCCATACATATTTTTTGAGCTTCAAAATCCCATTTTCATCTTTCTTTGTAAGTGTTTATTTAATTGATATCCAAGATAAGTGAGTGTATCCATATTCCTCCTCAAGGTGATCAATAATTCAAAGCCTTGTAAGGAATCTGTATGTTTTTTGATTGGTCTAGCTATTTGTGGTTCAACCCTAGTAGTGAGATTTGTTAGCCTATACGTTGAGCAGAGATTTTAAGTATCAAGCCTTTGATATATGAGTAGGAGTTATTGTTATATCTCTCAAGAAAATTTTGAACCCATTTTTGGTGTATCACCCCATCTTTACTTCTAGTTTTTGTTTCAAAAGCTTCCTTATTCCCTTTCCTCATTAAGTTATCAATTAGGAGGTGATATCCCATATCAAGTAGGAACCAACCTAGAATCTAGAGACTCCTTCTTAATCATAGTCCACCCACAACTAGAGAAGTTTTCCATTGTTAGGATAGAGTACTATCAAAGCCCCATTGCCTGAGTTGGGGTGGTAATTCTAAACCTCAACAGTAGCAATCTCCCATAACTCTTCAAAATGAAGAATTTTCCACATCTTAGTTTTCCATGTGGCATAATTAGATCCACTGAGAAGTCGTGCATTCGAAAGAATTAATTTTGGAGTAGAAAAGATAATTCCAAAAAAAGAAGAAAGAAATTCAACAAGAAAAATTAAAATAAAAAATATATTGATTTTATGATAACATACATGTTTTATTAAGTCAAACAAGTCCTAAGGATGAAGAGAAGTATTGAGATGGCTGGGGTAGGATTGCCGAGTGAGATGGGGACCCTTAGGTGGGAATTATACATCATCTTCATCATCTATATCGTATCCTACTTCAAGTTGCATAGGATGGGCTCAACCAGCACACTCTAAGAGTTGACCGCTCTTAGGTGGCTGGTATGGGACCCAGTGCCTCCGTTCCTTTCTTCACCCTATTTTCGTTGTTCAAAGTGGTGCATTAACCGAAGGAGTATGTAGTTAGTAAGTTATATGATTATTGCCCATGAGAAAAATCAAATTCAAATAATTATTTTCTGTGCTAAAAAAGTGAATGCCATAAATGTAAGTCTCGCAGCAACCAGAAGGGAAGAGCTCTATAAATGTCTACAAATTGTAAAATCATAGACAAGGCACTAGAACCATTTGATAGAACACCTCAAATAACATAGATAATTGTAGGATATACGTAACATGGATTTATTGAAAAGGCTTCAAGAACATTCAAGCGAATGTAATGGGAAGATACAAAGCCAAGCTTCACAACATTTTCCTGCAGCCTCTATGCCTGTGCCAAAATGTAAACTCTCTATCTTTTGTTTGCAGTTCACTGTAGTGTTGTTTTTTACTATTTATAAAAACTTTATTTTTTCATTAATTTCACTACAACAACAAAATATTTTTTTTAACTTCAAGATCCATTAATGGAATAAGCAACATTTGATCGATGCACTCCATAGAGGCTGGGGGAGTCAAACGGTATGAACATGAATACCAGAGATGTCAAGTGAATAAAACAATGGAACGAAAGCCTCTACAAAATATGTCAATATTTCAAATGATTTAACGGTTGGAGGCTCTTTCTCAATAGGATGGACACATTGACCATTCTTGAGAAAATCCAATAAGCTAATGTTGTTTCTAAAAATATTATTTTAAACTTGGTCTTGAGTTATCAAAAATTTCAAGAAATGTAAAAATCAAACCCACACATTTGTGAAAGAGTAAAAATGTGCTTGATTTGGAATCATAGATACATTTATAACATTTGAAGAGAACAAATAGCTAAGTCAAGAGAGAAATATTTTTCCTTAAAGTACAAGGTACAATAAAGAAAGGATAATTTTTAAGAAGTTATCATTCACTAAGTAAATAAATTAAAGACTTATTGTTGTGAATATTATTTCTCAAAAGGGGATAATTATATGGAAAACCAAATTTCATAAGGGGATAATTATATAAAATATAAATTAAAATGATGATTCAATATTTTACATTTATTAAATAGTGAAATATTTATTATGTCTTGTACTTCCATGGATTGCAAAAGAATTTAAGGGATTTGTATAAGTTAGAGAGAAGTCAAGATTTGAATTCTTTAATTAATTTCTTACTTTTTTAATGATTAGTTATATCATTAAAATATAAAGTAATATTTAAAATATTCTCAGGAAATTATTTATAATAGACATAATGACTAGGTTTATTCATAGCAAGCTCCAATTCCAAGTTATATGAATCAAGGATAAAGGAAACACCAACACTTAAATATAACAGATGATGCTATGAGACCCATAGACCCTCATTCTTATTCCTGAAAAAATTGGATGACACTTTTCCCAATCAATTCATTGATTCCCTTCTTGTTGTACTTTACTAAAAGAAAAATCACAATGAAATTTTGAATCTTTCCCAAGTCTTCAATTTTCAAATATTGATAGTAGTCATGCTCAAATTAAAATGTCTCATTTCTATATGATTTCTAATCTTTTCATGGGCAGACATAATTAATCCCTCTTTGGTAATGAAACAAAATTTACTTCACATGGTTAAAATTTGTAAATGTGAATCGTATTCAAATTTAATGTATAATAGGAATATTGAAATTGACTTGAAATATTTAAGGGGTTTTAACATGGAACATGCTCAAATATACCCCATCATCAATAATGTACAGTTTTTGTCAAACTATTAAGAGAGATGGTGTGGTAAATGGTAGATTATATTTGACCATGTTCCATGTTAAGGAACCTTTAATATGTCAATTAATCACACTATGGCTATAATGCATTACATTTGATTATGATCTATAGTTACAAATTTTATGTATGCCAAGCAGATTAGTTCTAGTCTAACAACAACATGAATTCATTATTTTTAAATGTTATTAATGCTTAATGCAGAATACAAGAAATAATAAAATATCAAATATTTAATATGTATATGTGTAATCACCTAAAATTGGTCTAGTAAACCCATCGCCCCCATTCAATTAATTGGCCTTAAAAATCCTAAATCAAAGGTAATTATTGTTAGACCTTAATTATGAAATTATTTAATCAAACTTTCTTGCATAATTAAATCATACTTGCTAAATCAAAATCAAAGCTCAAATCATTTAATTGCTTGAACTATAGGGTTTAAATAAAAATTCCAACACTTTTAATTATATGAGCCCATTCACACATCCTCACAGATGTGTGAGCACACAAAATTCAAATAAAAGTAATTAAAAGGGTATAATTACCAAATTTATTTCATTCTCCTCTAAACAAGCACAAATTTGACTAATCAATGATCTTTCACCTGGATCAAGCCCACATGGATTGAAGGGAAATGCATCTCAACTACCCTCTGTGTCTCAACCTTAACCAGCCATTTCGATGAATTTCCTATAAAAGGGATAGCTCTCCTTGTTTAAAGAGGGAAAAATTTGGATAAGTAAAATGATAATGCTATTTTAGTTCTATATTTTGATCATGTTTTAGCATCCATATTCATTATAGCTTAGCATTGTGCACTTAATTATAGCATGGATTTCTAGTTTCAATTACTTAGTAGGGCGCCAACAAGAAGTTGTGCAACTATTTTTCCTGGTTTTTCAAATTCATCCTATTTGACCTTAAGATTTGAGGCACTTACACATGGAATCTTCAAAAAGGTCACTAATATAAATTTTTAGGATTCAAAGTCTACTTTCCAAATATGTTATTTTTTAAATACCCAGATGATAAATTTCAAATTTTAATAAGTATTTCTAAAACTCTCATTTTAAAAGTCACTCTTTCTCGACTATACCATGCGTGTGTAAGGAAAGTGAAATCAGAGTCAAATGAAACTATTTATCTAAACCCTTTTAGGAAATGGTAAGTAACACATTTAAGATTCATGAGAATATTTTTCCATACTTTTATGTTAAACATTCCTTTTATTAATTATATAGAGGGCTCAGTCATTGTTTATAAAACCTATTGTGTACGACAAGCACCTAAACATATGATTTTTTAATATATATTTTTAAAGTGTGTATAATTATGTGTAGTTTGATGTCATATAGTTTGTTTTTCAATAAAATTTTAAAAAAAAAGTTATTAAAATTACAAAAAACTTGTATTCTCTTTTCTATAAACCTTTTTTAGTACAAAATAATTGAAAAATAAAAATATTAATCAAATTTAATAAAAAATTACATATTATGAATCTGCATTGTTTGATCTATACTAGGTTTTTTTATCAAAAAATTCCTCAGAAACCAAATCCAATCTGTGGCCAAAGTGAGTTTCTTGTCTGCAGATGGAAATGGCCTAAAACATTTAGGTCAAACCAAATCCAAAGCCAAGGGTTGGTTGACTAAGCCTTTCCAAAAGAAAAAACTGAACCAGTTTTGGCGGGGTACATTTTAATTTTTGAAAATGGGGTGATGTTTCAAAATGGGGTGATGTTTTAAAAATGAAACGTCACCCTGTTTCATAATGTCACCCCATTTAAATTTATAGCTGCTGGAAATTGGTTGCAAACAAAATGGGGTGACATTATGAAATAGGGTAACACTTAATTTTTGAAACGTCACCCCATTTCATATTTGACCATTTTTTAAAAAATTGTTTTGTTTTTTGACTGCATCGACAATTTTATACTTGAAGTACGGTTGAGAGCGATTGATTCTGCAGGCTTTGGTCATTTTTTGTATTTTTTATTTAATTTAATTTAATTTTTTTTACCGGTAAAAGGCCGAAGCCAAATTTTTTTATCACTATAAGATGAATTTACAAATCTCCATTCACTTCGGGCACTGGTAGGAAAGAAAGGAGAAGAAAACCTCCAGTCTTGCCCAGGACCGGAGTCCAGATTAGTGGTTTACATAAAAATAAGAGGGCATCCCCCCATTTACATCAGAATGAACTTATTCACATGTTTATGGCCATGTGGACCTTTGGGTTCTATTCAATTATATTACAATCTAGAATTTCCTTGTGTTGTATTGACACTTTCCTGTTCACTCCCTGTAATATTTGGTCTCGCTATTTGGCTGATTGTTCCTTCTCCACTAGAAAAGGTCTATTTGGACTGTCTTTTGTCTTCCCAATTTTTTGATACTTTATCCATAACTGTCCCTGTTGCTACTCTCTTTTTTCCATGCTCTAGGTGTGTAGAGTCAAGTTTCATTGCCATACCTATTCCTGTGTGGCTTAATATTCATACATACTTTCATCCTTCTTGGTTAGAAAGGTTAGTATATTGCAATTTTAACCTTAAATGAATATAGGAGGATATAATTGACAGTTTAATCT
>MU226909.1:1858275-1878559 GCA_018584345.1 Thuja plicata
ATATATATATATATATATAACAACACTTCAATCACTAAAATAGACACACTTCTTAGATTACATATTTGTATTAAAACTATCATGAATTTTGTGAGATACAAGATAAAATTGCTTGGAAGCCTACAACAACAAAAAATAGTAACTCCATCTAGTAATATTAACATATACCTCCCATAGGAAAAAAAATTGCCACAACAAGTTTGGGCTATTGTGAAATGTTTCAACCTTTTATAACCTTACCTATAGGATATTTATAATATAATGAAAGGTGAAAGAAGAGTAAAAAAAGGGGAAGAAAATAGAGAAAAAAATTGAATGAGAAAATTTTCAACCTATTGTAACCTTCACTTTACAACCATGCAACTAATTTGATAACTTTCCTAATATCCCTCTTACTTACACAAATCTATTAAATCATTTTGCAATTCACGGAAGTATAAGACATAAGAAATATTTCACTATTTGAAATATTAAAATATTGAAATCATCATTTTAATTTACATTTTATACATTTATCGCTGTATGAAATTTGGTTTTCCTTTTTTTATTTCACCTTGTACTTTGAGGCAAAATATTTCTCTCTCATGTCTTAGTTGTTTTTCTCTTCAAATGTTACAACTGTATCTATGATTTATGTATATTCTACAAATTTATTCCTTCTTTCCACTTTTAATAGCTCTTATGCTTTAGTTTTTTAGTTGATCATCTTTGAATTTATTTAAAATAAAAGAATTTACCTATCCATTCACTTCATTTTTCCTCCTTCACAAATGTATTTGATTTTGAAATGTTAGTAATAAATTTAATTTTTACTTGTCCATTCATTATTGTTTCCTTCCTTGTAAAATTTCAAATTTTCCTTAAATAATTAAATTTATTTATTATTGAAGTGAAAAAAAAATTCTCCTTATATGTCTTCTCCAAATCAAATATTCAATTGATTTTTATTATTAAAATTTATAATCATTTAAAAAAAAAATAATAATAGAAACATCATCCCAAAGTCTATTCTATTGGATTAATATGAAGCTTGACAATATTGATTTAGAATTTTTGAAAGTAATCGACTAATTAAAATATTCACATTAGAGTCTTTATGCTTGGCAAAAAAATATCTAACATTTTCCCAAGGTAAGTCCAACTAGGTATGATTGATTTTGAATAACCAATGTGTTGGTTTGATTTTTACATTTCAAAATTTTTGATAACTCAAGACCAAGTTTAAAATAATATTTTTAGAAATAACATTAGCTTATTGAATCTTCTAAAAAATGGTGAATGTGCCCATCCTACTGAGCAAGAGCCTCCAACCGTTAAAGAATTTGAAATATTAAAATATTTTAGTCACTTGACATCTCTGGTCTTCGTGGTCATACTGTTTGACTCCCTCATCCTCTATGGAGTGCATCAATCAAATGTTTCTTACTCCATCAATGAATTATGAAGTTAAAAAAAGATTGAGTTGTTGCAGTGAAATCAGTGAAAAAATAAAGCTTTTATAAATAGTATAAAAACACGCTACAGTGAACTGCAAATAAAAGACATAAATTTTACGGTCTGGCACAGGCATAGAGGTTGCAGATAAAGGTTGAAGCTTGGCTTTGCATCTTCTTGTTGCATTCGATTGAATGTTCTTGAAGTCTTTTCAAGAGATACATGTTGTGTATATCTTACAATTTTCTTTGTTATTTGAGGCCTTGTATCAAATGTTTCCAGTGCCTTGTCTATGCTTTTATATTTTGCAGACATTTAAAGAGCTCTTTCCTTCCAGTTGCTGCGAGACTTACATTTATGGAATTTAATTTTTGAGCACGGAAAATAATTATTTGAATTTGATTTTTCTCAGGGGTGGGAATCAGATGGTTGACTGACTACGTACTCCTGCGGTTAACATAACCGCTTTGGAGATTGAAAATAGAGTGGAGAAAGGAATGGAGGCTCTGGGTCCCACACTAGCCACCTAAGTGCGGCCAGCATTTAGAGTGTGCTGGTTAAGCCTACCTAGTTGCACATAGATCTTCCTAGAATGGTACAAAATATACAAAATAAAGTACTCTTGGAGTCCTTTTTAAATCAATTCATCAAATGGCAGATTGCTACTTCTTTGAATATCATCACACAAAGAAAAGTAGAAACCAATATTATCATTGGATGCATGTTGCACTCCATGAGTTATGTCCACGCTGCAAGCATCATCAAGGGAGCTCGATATTCACAAATTAAAGATTGAAACATCTACAAATTGTTGGGATTAATGGGAAGTATGTACTAAGAGTGGAGGGGTGAATCAGTACCTCTAAAACTTTTTGTATCCTTTTATCAATTAACCTTTGTAATCAATTGTATATCCATTCAATCTGATTTATACTATCTCGATGTGAGTTATATCAATTCATAACATTAACATACATGTGAACATTTATAGAAATATCCATTAAAGTAATTTGACACATAACACAAGATATGATATCGCAGAAAACTCCTGTAAGAAAGTAAAAACTGTGGTGGGGATGGTACCCACAAAATCTTCACTATCTGCAGATTGGAAGGGGCTAGTTAAGGCTTACAATTTTGATCACTTCTGATGATATACCCTATTAAGAGTATCCATGGAGACCTGTTAAAGTCTCCTCTATTAAGAACTTTAGCAACACTGTTGAGTGTGCACTCAGTTAAGAGATTTGTTGTTGGACTGTTAAATTCACCTTCCTTGAAAGGATTTTTACACTTTTGTCCACTTGTTAGAATGATAGAAAATTAAAAATTGGCTTGGTAAATGCAATCTCCTATTGTTGATACAAATCTAATTTAGTTTACATGAAAAATATTATCACCACATTGTGATTGAATAATACCTCTGATTCTCGGTATGCGCTGTTCTTGGTTCTTGCTAACCAAATTCTCCTTTTGTTGTTCTTGTTCTTGAAACTCTCAATCTAGTCCATAGATGTGCTCATTTGATTCATTCATGTTCTCCTCTCTTTTCACGTCCTTAATAATGAATGACTGCATAATCTATTTATAGATTGATTGAGTTCATCAAGTTTTGATAAAAACAATGTTAACTCTAAGATCATGTTTACAACTTGTACTTAGATCTCCTAGTCTATATGTTTTAAATTAGTTAGAATGATTAAAGCACTTAAATTCAAGTATCTTGTCCCTAAAGAAATAGATTTAAAACAAATAAGTATCCTATTAATAGAATACTTGCTTTATCTCACGTGGAAGTCAAATCCACTTTTTGCGGGTTGCAACTGACTTTTAGCTCTGTCTGTCGATCATGCTTAACTGTCCTTCAATTTTGTTCTATCGATTGCTCTTTAACTATCTTGTTAGGTTGAATTGTATCTTTCACATCAGGTTCCTCTTTACCTTTCTGCTATTGCATTTTTGGTGCACACAATAAGTTGTGTCGTTGGTTCTCTTTGCACTTACTCATCTTTGGTGATCTCTTAATATCTGATCTTTAGTTTTCTCTTGTCCTATCTTTCGGTGTATGCTTACCGAAAGTGCTGTCTGCATACTAATGGAAAATTAATGTCATCAATCTCTCCCTTTGAAAATAGTATCAAAAACTAATATGTGCAAAATAGTAACAAAATGTTAAGTATATACAACATATATAATCCTTAGTCATTTAATGACTCCCCCTATGTATATGTCAGTATATGTACATATGATGTCTTTCCTTCTACATATCATTTTCCCATATACATATACATATTTAGTGTTTTCCATTTTCCCGTATGAATAATGAATGAATGCATATCATTTTCTCTTTTTGTATTTTGAACTCATATCATTTTCCTCCTTTTTTGATATTACGGGAAAAGGTCATTACCTTATAGTTTATTAAAAATGTGGGAGTGTGAAGACTTCATGTCTTCTAAAATTTTCTCCCATTGTTCTTTGATGTTCTCCAGAGCCATGTGCTTTAGTGTGATCTTTGAGTGCATTTCATAAATGATGTCTGCTACAGACATCTCCGGAGTTGCTATCAGTTGCCTTACTGAACTGATATGTTGTTGGAGCCATGAAAGGTTTGGTAGAATTTGAGATTGAAGCTTAGTTACTTCTTCCCTAAAATTTATTTCTTCCTCCCACAGTTCCTCCCTTAATCTTTTTATCTAAACTATCTTTTCATAATGCAACTTAACTTCATTGTCTCTATCAGTGGTTAAGCTTTGTACACTATTTTCTAGATCTGTATCCATCTTTGCAATGTTTTCACTATTTTCTATAGTGAACTTTTCTATTGTGCTCAATCTTGGAATAAAGGTTATAACTTCAGAAATTAATGGATCTAATTCAGTGATCAATTTAGATAGCTTTACCTTATTTACTGCCACTTCTTGGCTGATGTTCTCAATGAGCTTTTGTTGGTACTTCATCTCGGCTCTCTCCTCAATTTCCCTCTCAACATCAATATTCTGAGTTTTGATTGTGTCAGCGAGGGTGGCTAATTGATCTAGAATTGGTTTTTTCTGATCAATATCAACATTGGGTACAATTTGATGTAATATGTCCCATGTTGTCTCCAGTACCATGGAGTCCCTGTGTTGTTTCTTCATCTTCTCCTGTAATGTCTTTCTTTGGCATATTTATCCATATTCTTGTAATGATTGAAAGTCAAGTGTAGATGGGTCACACTTAGGTATTTCAATGAGTTCATCCAGGGTGACCTGTAACTTGTTCTTCTTTGATTTATTCTTCTTCTTCTGTGAATCACTAGAATGTAAGACCATTGCCAATTTCTTGGCCTTCTCTGTTGTGCTCGATGAAGTGGCCTGTTGTGCTTCTTTTTTCTTCTTGGTGTCAGTTTCAACTTCTCAAGTGTTATTAGATGTCTCTACATTCACCTTCACATCATTGGTAGCACTCTTGTTAGTTTCCTTAGGAGTACCATCTTTAGGTTTGTCTCCTTCAATGGTGTCCTTAGCTTCATTAGTCTTTGATTCTGCATTCGTATCTGTTGTTTCTGCATCCTTTTCTTTATCTCCTCTAGTAACCTTCTCAGTGTCAGTTACATCTTGAGTATCTCTGATGTCTTTCTGACCATCGGTGTTGTCTTTCTTTGCTTCTTCCCTTGCATCCTTAGACGTATCTTTCTTAGGTGACTTGCTTGATTCTTGAAGGATATTGATAGCTTGTATCAATATTGGCATGTTGCTCAGAATATTCACTTGTGCAGTATCAAGATTTGTTTCATGCTCATTGGTTTTATCATTTGCAATAGTGACATCTTCATCTTTATTCACTTCCTCTACTGAGTCATTGGTAATGTCAATGATGTTAGTGTCCATAATGTTGTCATTTGTGGTGTCTGGCCATGATTAATCTGCAACATCTACAGTCTTTTTGTCAGCTATATCATCCTCTTCTTTGTCTAACTCAATAGATGTGTCATCTTGAGTTACCTTATCAATATCTTTTTGTTGAAGGTACTTGTCAGGGCTTTCCTCCTCAGTAGGTCTATTCATTATTTTACACCATTTCTTATGGCTATCTTTCTCAAACTCTATAAGCTTTCCTTCAAGATATTTATATGCCCTCATCTTTGGCGAGAACTCCTTTTCTACTTCTCCATCATTTCATCTATTTCTACCTTCTCTGATTCAGGTGGTATGAGAGAAACAAGTACTCTCTCTTATCTCTTTCTCATTTTTCAAGGAAAATGTCCAATGGGAGTATAGTCTATCCAAGAGTTCCCTTGGTACATGACTTCCTTCAAACTGAATTGGTACATATTTGAATTTGTACATTTTAGCTATGATGGCATCTTCAAATTTATTCTGATCTTCTAGGTCTAATTTCAACCATTTTCTAATCTTTGAATCTTTAATAGATCCAAAATTTGCAATAGATTTGCATATGTCATCAATAGATTCAGGAGGTGTTACCTTGACACTTTCTCCCTCTACAACTTCATCCTTCTTGGTGTCTTCTATATCCTCTCAGGTTCTTATGAATTTCCTTCGTCTTTTATTTTGACCTCTCTTTGGTGAAGCAACTTTCCTTTTGTACATCCTAACCTTTGCTTTCTTTAGAGGTGAAGGAGTAGAATCCTTTCATGTTTGGCTTCTTGTCCTAGAAGTAGCTATTCTCCTTGAATTTTTAGTTGGTGGAGGAGGTGTTGAATCTGACTCTGTTTCCTAAGAATCATCCTTTTCTTTATCTTTACTGACAGATAATTGTTCTTCATTTTCTTCCTCCTTTTCAACTTCTTCATCCTGTTCAACTTCTTCCTCTGTTCCTGACAGTATCTTCTTTAGATTCTTCACCATCTTGTCTTTCTTACTGACAATTTTCTTAACAACTAGGCCATATTTCATTCTTTTCTTGCCCTCTTCATATGTTCAAAATTTTGGTTATTTCTTATCCAATGTTTCATTGATCAAGGCATCAATTGCCTTAGTTGCAAGATCAATGTTGATCTCATACTCTAATGGTTGTAACCATGTTGTCTTGGGTACAACAGGTTTTATATATGTATTTTCTGTATCAACCATGAAGCATATCTCATCCTTAAAATTTTCAATGAGTTGCTCGGGGATTCTTACCCTCTTTTACATTTGGTCTTTGAATACATTGAAGTATTCATCCATGACTATCTCAAAGTTATCTCCCAGTGTGGCTATGTGCTCACTGATTTACATAGTGACTGGTTTTGTGTTGTCCCATTTCACATCTCCAATCGATGGGAATGTTTCTTGAAAATAAAATCAAATACACATTATTAGTGAGCCAAACTTACAAGTGTTTGACATTGCATTCCTATTAGTCTTTAGATTGTCTTTCAAATGATTTAGAACAAGTTCAAATAAATGTAATTATGTTCCCTTCTTCACAATTTTGAATGTCATGTCCACTGTACCTGATGCTATGTTCTTCAATCTGCTTGCTTGGAAGAATTTGTATCCTAGAATGCATGCGCTGAACTTGATCTCATCATCGATTATTGTGGCAACTTTTAGTCCTCTACCATCCCATTTGGTTCCTATCATTTTCTCGGTCTTGGCCTTCAGTAGATTCTTTAGTGCCTTAACTTTCTCAGTTATAGGGTAACCAGTGACCTCATGAATGACATCTTGGGTTATTATCTTTGGTTCATCAAGCAATAGCTTGTTGTTATGCATTTGACTTAGCACTAACTGAATCCATTCGGTTTTGAAAAACTTCAGGAACATTAGGGTATTGGTGAGCCCTTTTACTTCAATGTGTTTATATTCATCTTTTAGTGTTCCATCTTTGCTGTATAACTTCTTATAAGATTCTTCAACCTCTGAAGTTCATATCTCTTCAATATTGCAGTGTATGAAAGATCTAATGTCTTCCACGAGTAAAACCCTAGCTGGTATGCGTGAAAATTCTCGAGTATTGTCAAGTTGTGAGGCAACATCAGAATGGATCTTGTAGTTAGTTTCATCACACGTCTAATTCTTGATGAGCTTGAACTCATCCTTCTTTATGTTCTTGGATTTCATGGTTCTTGATGTTGAAGCCATTTTGAGAATTTAGGGCTTCCTATGAAATGTGTGTTAAAAGAGTTGTTGGTTATGTAGAACTTATTGTATACTCTTGTAACGATTCCTGATCTTCTTTGAGTGTTGGTGGTTGAGTCATGGTCGCTCTGTAACTTAGTTTCTTTATGCTCAAAAATCACCTTGGTCACTCTGCTCTGGTTGTCATGATAAATGAGTTGTCATGTTACCCTATTTATAGTTGTTGCCCTAAAATGCATCTCATAAACACTTAAAAATTCCTCCATGTATGAATACGGTGTTCATCGGTGAATACTTCACTTTCCTTTGGTGATACTCCTAACGTTACCAACCAGTCGATATTCCTTTTTATTTTATCAACAGGTTTCAGTGTCGCAGACAACTTGTTCACTTTTCTTGTTTATTGACGAGGCTCAGTTTATACTTAGCAACTTTTCTTTTAACTGATGCTTCTCGGTAAGTATAGGCAGTCTCAGTTTTGAGTATATATCAATGAATTTTGGTATATATGCCCGAAAGCATAGTTATCATAGATTTTAACAAGTAATACCATGATACATTTTTATTTATGCTAATTTGGCATTATATCAACATATTATGGAACTGATGTAAAATAAATAGCTTGGGGTAATGCAGTTCCATACTTACTTGTTCTACTTAGGTGGGGGTGGTGATGTTAGCAGATCCATAGGATGGGGTGTCACCATTTGCATTGCTCATTCCAACATCATCATTGTTAGAAGATCTTCTCCACATTTTGTCTCTTGCCCTCTGAATATCTTCAATGGTGTTTCCATTGGAATATGTGCTTGTCTCTGTCATTCACTATCTGCAGTATTTCTTGAGATGACCAACTTTGTGATAGTGTAAGCATGCCATTCTAGGGTTAGTCCAACCTCTAGACTTTCTAGTCTATTATCTCATATAGTTTGTAGGAATGTCAGCATATCTTCCATGTGCTATACAATTTTTCAAAGTATTTTAGTCCCATACATACTGATTACTGACTCTCTTCGGTTGATAGGGAGTTTCTTGACCTTTAGGCTTCCATGCTTACATTTTCTTTTTTCAGCATTCAAGAGTTGTGTTCCCATTCATTTTTCAAGTAGGAAAGTACTTGTCCATGTAGGTTTCCTTCTTTGGCTGTTTCATCTCAGACTTACATTCATATTCTTTATGTCCTTTCTTGTTACATTTATAACAGAATCCTATGAATGAAGATGTAGATTTAGGAATACCTTTCATTTTGCCTCTGCATACATTTGATGTATGCCCTTTCTTTCCAAAGTGATTGCATGTAATATTTCTTGGTCTTAAATTTATGTAGACATTATTTGGATCAATTTTATTTGATGATTCTCTATTCTTGGTAAAACCTAGACCGGTATTGTTGTTGACTCTTCATTGTCCTTCAAAAAAATCATCCATTCTTTTATTGCCTTCTTAAGCTTTCTAGATAATTTCATTATGTTGTTGCTGAATTCTTATTTCATGTTTTAACTTTTCATTTTCATCCCTCAGTTCACCGATAGCTTCTATTATTTCAATGATTTCAACATTTAGTCTATTTTCCTCTTGACTCATAAGAATAATCTGATTTGTAATCGCATGGTGATGATCTGTAAGTCTTTGTATTTTACACTCTTTTTCTTGTAGCTTTTCAGTGATCTTTCTTCTATCATCAATAGCTAGTTTTATTTCTTTTTTAACTGGTCTAGCATTGTTCATGATATCAATAATCCTTACCATCTATGTCTCTTGACCGATTTATAGAGATTTAACTTGTCTAGCTATATGTAGATTGATTTCAGTTTGGATTGTGATGCTTTCTTCTGATGTATTTGATGCTTTTCTTGTAGTCGATCCTGAAGACTCAAAGAAATATGGTTTCTCTTCCTCATTATACTTTTTCTCATTACACCGAGACGCCATATTCTTTCTTTCATCTAGCAGCAGTTTCATGTTGATTCTAGCTTCTTTATACTGTTCAAAGAACATCTGAATTTCAAACTTTTTATTCTCAATATTTTTGTCAAGTCTTTACTTTTCCATTGTATGATATTTTCTCTCAATCCTTTAAGCTTTTCAAGAAGAGACTTAGCTCTAATACCAATTGTTGGGATTGATGGGAAGTATATACTAAGAGGGGAAGGGTGAATCAGTACCTCTAAAACTTTTTGTATCCTTTTATCAACTAACCTTTGTAATCAATTGTATATCCATTCAATCTGATTTATACTATCTTGATGTGAGTTATATCAATTCATAACATTAACATACATGTGAACATTCATAGAAACATTTATGAAAGTAATTTGACACATAACACAAGATATGATATCACATAAAACTCCTATAATGAAGTAAACACTATGGTGGGGATGACACCCACAAAATCTTCACTATCTACAGATTGGAAGGGGATGGTTAAGGATTAAAATTGTGATCACTTCTGATGATCTACCATGTTAAGAGTATCAGTGGACACCTGTTAAAGTCTACTTTGTTAAGATATTTAGCAACACTATTGAGTGTGCAATCAGTTAAGAGATTTGTTGTTGGACTGTTAAATCCACCTTCCTTGAAAGGATTTTTACACTTTGCTCCACTTGTTAGAATGATAGAAAATTACAAATTGACCTTGTAAATGCAATCTCCTATTGTTGATATAGATCCAATTTAGTTTACATGAAAAATATTATCACCTAATTGTGATTGAATAATACCTCTGATTCTCGGTATGCTCTATTCTTGGTTCTTGCTAACCAAATTCACCTTATGTTGTTCTTGTTCTTTAAACTCTCAATTTGGTCCATAGATGTGCTCGTTTGATTAATTCATGTTCTCCTCTCTCTTCACATCGTTAATAATGAATGATTTCATGATCTATTTATCGATGGATTGATTTCATCAAGTTTCGATAAAAACAATGTTACCTCTAAGATCAGGTTTACAACTTGTACCTAAATCTCCTAGTCTATGTGTTTTAAATCAGTTAGACTGATTAAAGAAATTATATTCATGTATCTTTTCCCTAAAGAAATAGATTTAAAATAAATAAATATGTTACAAAATAGAATACACTTGCTTTATCTGACGTGGAAGACAGATCCAATTTTTTCGGGCTGCAACTGACTTTTGGTTCTATCTGTCAGTTAGGCTTGATTGTCCTTCGGTTTTGTTCTGTTGGTTTCTCTTTAACTGTCTTGTTAGTCTGCACTATATCTTGCATGTTGGTTTCCTCTGTCAGGTTCATCTTTATCTTTCTACTATTTCATTTTTAGTTTACACACAAAGTTGTGTCATCAGTTCTCTTTGCACTTAGTCATCTTCAATGATCTCTTAATATCTGATCTTCGGTTTTCTCTTGTCCTATCTTTTGGTTTATATTTGCTGAAAGTTTTTTTTGCATACTAATGGAAAATTAATGTCATTACAAACACATTATTTAAACGATGACTACAAATTATTGTTAATGTGCATGAGATAAAGACTTAAAATTCCATAGAACGTGATTTGAAAAAAGGAGCCCAAGAGTGCAGAAATTTTCTAACAGAGATGAGAGTTAAAGTATTAGGATTTAATGAATTGAAGATCTTATATGAGGAAGAACCTAATTTTTTATAATCTTGAAAATCTTGCAGAGAACCTATTGTAGTATACTGAAGAAAGTGCTTGAATTATTTCACTTACGAAGGTATGTTATTTAGAGGAATTTAGTTGTGTATACCTAGGTGTTCAATGATAGATAATATAATTAAGGAAAAACATTATAGAGGATTCAATGGACACTTTTGTATTGACAAGATAGTGTCTTTGGTGAGTGAGAGTGATTTATGTCCTCAGATTCATAAGGATGGAAGGAAATTTGTTCAAAATTGTAAAATTTGTCAAGTTGCTAAGGGTAGTTGTTAGAATACTTGATTGTATAGACCTTTGATAGTGTCGACTAGACCTTGGGAAGACATTAGTATGGATTTTGTATTTAAATTAATGAAGACCTCAAGAGGAAATTTTTCTATATTTGTGGTGGTAGATATATTTTCAAAGATGGCTAATTTCATAACTTGTAAGAAGATTACAGATGCAGTACATGTACAACATTTTTTTTTCAAAGAAATTATGAGATTGCATGGGTTACCGAAGAGTATGGTTTTAGACTGGGATAGTAATTTTGTTGGTTATTTTGGAGTACACTTTGGAGGAAGATAGATACTAAATTGAAGTTTAGTTCTACATCTCATCCATAGACTGATGGACAAATAGAATTAGTAAACAAAACTTTGGGTAATTTAATGAGATGTTTGGTTGGAGAGAAGATAGGGAATTGGGATTTAGTTCTCACACAAGTAGAGTTTGCATATAATAATTCAGTAAATATGAGTACATGGAAGACAAAATTTGAGATAGTGATAGGAATGACCCCTAAAGAAGTATCATAATAGAGGGATATCAGTCATGAAGTCAAAATGAGTGCAAAAATAGAAGAATTCAAAGAACATATGAATGGATTGCACGTTCAAGTAAAATAAAATTTGGAATATATGAAATAGAAGTATATGGAAA
Organism: Thuja plicata; assembly: GCA_018584345.1. NCBI lineage: Eukaryota > Viridiplantae > Streptophyta > Pinopsida > Cupressales > Cupressaceae > Thuja > Thuja plicata. The sequence goes on from MU226909.1 coordinate 1,870,347, forward strand.
GAGAAGACGTGAAAATGATACATAAGGAATTGGCAGTAGGAGATGAGGTAATGACTTATTTAAAGAAGGGTATATTTCCAGTTGGAACATATAACAAGATGAAGATGAGGAAGTTTTGACTATGTAACATATTAAAGAGATTTGATTCAGGGAATGCATATGAAGTGGAGTTACCAGAGAAAATGGACATATCACCTATATTTAGTGTTGCAGACTTGTATCTATATCATGAATCATATTTATGTGAAAGGGATGAATCAGATGTTGAAAAGAAATATCCTAAGGAGAAAATTGATGAGATAGAAGAGATTTTGGATAGAAGAATTGGTCAAAGTACTAGAGGCAAGAAGTACATAGAATATCTTGTGAAATGGAAATACACACCAACTGAAGATTCTTCATGGATTTCTTAGACTAAGATTTACCATCTTTCTTTTCCTTTGGCACCAAGAAAGTGAGAGGCTCACTTTTCAAATAACCCTAGGTGTCTGATGCAAGAACACTTGGGATCTTGGCAATCTTGTATCAACCAAAACTATTTTGTTTCTAGTATGTCTATTGCTGAGTTTCTTTCAACATTCCTTCAGTTTGGATTAGTTTTTGATGTGAACCTCATTGAGTGTTTTAGGAATCATGTTTTACATTCACCTAGGTTTGCACCTTGAATAGATTCTTTGCAATCAAGATATCTTGAAATTTTGGTAGAACATCTCTATTCTTCATGTATCTTGACCAATTTGTGTTTTCCGATCTTGCAAAGGATTTTACCAAAACACTAAGCCTCATGGAAAAACTCAAGAATTGTATGTATATGGATGACCTACTAGGTTTCTCTTGTCATGTTTTATCAATTTGTGAGAGATTCTTATGATTTAGATCCTGACCTATAATGTAATACATTTTCTTATTCATGGAGAATGTAATGTATACCAAGCCAACTTGATGCTTACTAAGGAGTAATAAAATGATGTAATTGACCCCTTAGGTAGTAATTATGGCTGTAAGAAGTATTATATCTTTGGTAGCTATAACTATATATGCGAGCTTGTCATAAATAGTATAAAAATATAACCTCTAAGAGGTTCTAAAATAGGCTTGTATACATCAAATTTAAGACTGCATGTTGTAGATAATTGTATTTGATTTCTGGATGATAATAAGAGAGAATATCTTGCATATCTCTCCATAATTTGTGTTACTTCTGTTATGTGACTGTTTCTACAAGGATTGGAATCACTTCTTTGATGTTCCTTTTATCCTCTTACACGGTCCAAACTTACTCATCTTCAGCTTGTTTTATGTTCCAACTAGAAATCTACTCTTCTTCTTGAATAAGCCATTACCTCATATCCTACTGTAAGCTCCTTATGTCTCCTTTTCCCATCTTCTCTTTCATTATACTTTTGGTTCATATCTTCCAAATATTATTTTACTTTAATGTGCAATCCATTCATGGGTTGTGAAAAGTATTCTTCTTCTGCACTCCTTTTGACCTCATAAATGATATCCCGCAATTATGATACTCCTTTAGGATTCATTCCTGTCACTATATCAAATGGTATCTTCCCTGTACTCCTATTCACTAAATTATTATATGCAAAATCTACTTGTGCAAGAACTAAATCCAAATTACATGTCTTCTCTCCAACCAAACATCTCAAATAATTACCCAAACTTTTGTTTACTACCTTTGTTTGTACATTAGTCTATGGATAAAATATAGAACTAAACTTCAATTCAATATTACTCTTCCTCAAAAGTGTCCTCCAAAAATAACAAACAAGATTACTATCCCAGTCTCAAACTATACTCTTTGGTAACTTGTGCAATCTCACAATTTCTTTGGAAAATAAATATTCTACATGTACTACATATGTAGTCTTATTACAAGGTATGATATGAGCCATCTTTTTTAATATATCTACCACTACAAAAATAGAATAATTTCCTTTTGAGGTCTTCAGTAATTCAAGTACAAAATCTATGCTAATGTCTTCTCAAGGTCTATTTGGCACTATTAAAGGTGTATGCAAGATATTATTCATACTATTACCCTTGCAAAATTTTACAAATTTTATAATTTTGAACAAATTTCCTTACATCCTTATGAATTTGAGGCCATAAATAACTCTCACTCATCAAATCCGTTGTCTAATCAATACCAAAGTGTCCAGCTAATCCTTCACAATTCTTTTCCTTAATCAGAATATTTCTCATTGGAATCGTAGGTGTACACAACTAAATTCATATGAATAACATACCATCCTGAAATAAATAATCCAAACACTTTCTTCGGTCTTCTACAACAGGTTTTCTGCAAGCTTTCCAAGGTTCTACAAAATTAGGCTCTTCCTCATACAAGGTCTTTAATTCATCAAATCCCAATACTTCAATTCTCATCTCCATCAGCAAATTTCTTCTTCTACTGAAAACATTAGCAACCTTGTGTGACTTCCCACTCCTATGCTTCAACAAAACTATATCTCTATAAGAATTCAAACTATCACATGTGTCTCTATTTCAACTTAGTCTGATTATTCAAATATTACAATTCTTGATGATCAATATACAACACAAACTCCTTAGGCAACAAGCAATGTCTCCACTTCTTCAAATATTGAAGTATGGCAAAGAATTCATGATCATAAACTGAATATCTTCTTTTAGTGTCATTTAATTTTTTACTGAAATAACCAATGAGTCTACCTTCTTGAGTTAACACTTCTCTAATTGCATCCCTGCTTACATCATAGTCCACTTCAAATACCATATTGAAATATGGTAAAGCTTATAGAGGTTTTTCAGTTACCATTTTTTTCAAAAATTTAAAACTCCTTTGTGCTCCATATATCCACTTGAATACTTTCTTCTCTCCTCTGATTGTCTCAGTCATAGGACTACAAATAGAACTGAAATTGCTAATAAACTTCTAGTAAAAACTAGCTAATCAATGAAATGATCTTACCTCTCCAACACTATCTTGTGTAGGCCTCTTAATAATTTCTCTAACCTTCTTAGGATACATCTTCAATCTATCTACTGAGATCACAAAACCAAAGTATACAATCTCTCCCTTCATGAAAGAACATTTTTTGATGTTTATAAAAAACTTCTCTTCCATGAATCTATGCAGCCAATAATTTCTTTTATTCATTAGCCCCATGAAAGTACTCGGTGTATTAGACAATCCAAAAGGTATCACTAACTATTCATATAATCTTTTATTTATCTTGAACGTTCTCTTCTACTCATATCCTTCTCTAATTATGATATGATGATAACCACTCTTTAAATCTATCTGTGTGAAATAACTTGCTCCACTCAAACAATCCATTATATCATCCATCATAGGAAATGAAAGATATACTTCACTATAATCATATTAATAGCTCTGCAATCAGTACACATTCTCCATTCTCCATTCTTCTTTGGTCCTAACACTTCTCATACTCCACCTGAAATCAAACTTTCTCTAATCAAACCCTTTCTCAACAATTCTTTAAATTGTCTATTAGATTCCTCATTCTCTACAGTTGTCATTGAATGTGCTGATTTATTAGGCAAACTAGCTCAAAGAATTAGATCCATACAATGACTAATAATTCTCATAGGTGGTAAACCATTAGGTACATTACTTGAAATTATGTCATCACACTTAGTAAACAATTCCCTTAACTCTGCATGATGTTCCTCTACCGATTCTAAATCATATTTCTTAGGAATAAAAGCATAATAGATACTATCCCTTTTCAAACCATCCAAGAATTTGCTTCCTTCAACCAAGAAAATTATGACACTGGTGAAATTATCATTCTTAGTGACCTCAGTAGGGGTAACAATCCTTTCTTCATCCCACTAGCCATAATAGTATACATATTCTTTTTCCCATCATGTAAATCTTGTCTATCATATTACCATGATCTACCCAAAAAGACATGACAAATATCCATAGGTATAAATCACAAAGAACTTCATCATGATAGGATCTTATCTTTAATCTTACTAGGAATTGTTCACTTACCAGAACTTTATGATAATCCTTGATCTATACAATCTTACAAGGCTTTGGAGGTTTCAACCTCTCTAACATTAACTTATTCACCATCTCCTCAGAGGATAACTTATTAGAACTACCATTGTCAATGATCACTTTGCAACACTTTCCTTCAACTTTGAGACTTGTTTTGAATAAAATCATCCTTAGAAATGGGTCTTGATATATCTCTTCCTGTCATAGGGCTCTCCTTACCACTAGGACTTCTCCACTTGTAGGTCGGTTTAAAGGTTCACTAGATTTTTCTTCCACAAAATCATTTCAGCCACTATTCTAAGTCATGTTGCTTGAATTTCATGGAGTTTTATCTTTCCTTCACTTTCATCTAAATAAGGTCTTCCTCCTGTGAAAGATCTACCCCTCTAGGATCTTCCACATCTTCCTATTTTTATTTTTTCATTCCTTTTGTTCCATTTTTCCTCAACTTTTACGACATATTGGTAAGCTTTCTCTACACTATGCAATTTAACCAAACTGATCTCATCTTGAATTGATTTTCTCAAACCATTAAGATATCTTGCAACCCTCTCAACATCATCATCTATATGTTTAGATATGATATCCAATCTATATAATTCTTTGGAATAATCCTTTACACTAATATCTCTTTGCTTCAAATTTTGCACCTTCCTAAACAAACTTACTTGGTAATCAACAGGTAAGAATTTGGCCTTCAATTTGTTCACCATTTGATCACATGATCTGATTTTTTCCTTGCCCCTTCTTTTTCTATCTTTCTACAAATGTTCCAATCATAATTATGAAGGCAAGTGAATCAATGATCTACTAATCATAAAACAAAGAAATATGCAAAAGCCCAAATTGCCTTAGAGAAATAAGAGCAAGGGCATCCATTATATAGAAAATTGAAAGAGAGGTTACATTATGGTGTTCAACCATATTCATGAATATTGAAACCATAATATTAAATACCTACAACTATCAACTACAAACATAAATATACACAACCATATATTTAATATGGGACTCAATAGTCAAGAAAGACAACAAGTATTCTAGAAAGGAGGCCAAAGTCAATAACAACTGCCAATGGGAATTAATAGTGCTGTCATTCTCCCCCATAATGACCATTGAAAAGAACATGAAGTAAATATATAAGCTTATGGAACCTTTCACGATCTAGAGCCTTTGTGAAGATATCTGCAATCTGATCTTCTATATTGCAGTACACAATTTCAATCAAGCCTTGTTGAACCAATTCCCTGATATAGTGATGTTGTATCTCAATATCTTTGGTTCTACTATGAAATACTGGATTATTTTTCATTTTAATAGCACTCTTGTTGTCACAATACAACAAGGTAGGTTCATTTTGAGTTTGGTGTAAGTCTTCTAGTAGTCTTCTCAACCATACTGTTTGACAAGCTGCTGATGTTGCAGCTTTATATTCTGCCTCTGCTGTAGAAAGTGATACTGTTGGTTGTTTCTTGGACTTCCAAGAGAATACTACAGAACCAAGGCTAAAAGTGTAGCTAGAAGTAGACTTCCTATCATCTGCACAACCAGCCCAATCTGAATCTATATAGCCAACCAATCTGCTATCCTCTAAATGCTGAAATTTAATACCATAACTCAATGTCCCTCTAACATATCTAAGAATCCTCTTAGCTGTACTCCAATGTGTTTCCTTAGGTTTTGACATGAACCTAGAGACCAAACTCACTACAAATGTGATATATGAATGAGTAGTAGTTAAGTAGATCAAGCTTCCAATAAGCTGTCTATATAGAGTGGGGTTCACTAGATCTGACACATCTAAAGTAGACAATTTAAGTCCAACTTCAATAGGTGTTGCAACTAGTTTGCAACTCTGCATCTGAAATTTTTGTAGGATATTTGAGGCATATTTTTTTTGAGACATAAATATTTCATCTTTATTTTGCCATACTTCTATACCAAGAAAGTAGTGCATTTGTCCCAAATCTGTTATTTCAAACTCAGTAATCATGGCTGCTCTAAACTCTACAAATAATGTTGGATTATTCCCTATGTAGATAAGATCATCAACATAGAGAACTAAGATAAAGATATCCTTAGCTGAGCTTCTAATATAGAGATTTGGATCTGATTGACTACTGGAAAAACCTTTCTGTTGTAGGTAGGAGTCTATCCTTGAATACCATGCTCTTGGTGCTTGTTTGAGACCATACAAGGCCTTCTTTAATTTGCAAACATAATTTTATTTAGAAGGTATTTCAAAACCTTTAGGTTGTGAAACATACACTTCCTCATCAATATATCCATTCAAGAAAGCACTCTTCACATCCATTTGATAAACTATCCAACTCTACTGAGCTACCAATGCTAAAACCAATCTGATAGTATCCATTCGTACTACAGGTGCAAATGTCTCAGTATAATAAATACCTTCTTGTTGAGTGTACCATTTGGCTACCAATCTAGCCTTATGCTTATCAATATTTCCATTGGATTTATACTTTGTTTTTTACACCCATCTTGTACCAATGATTTCCTTACCAGGAGGTAATTGAACCAAATCCCATGTATTATTCCTATCAATTGTTTCTATTTCACTGTTCATTGCTTCAACCCAATCTTCTTTTTCTTGAGCTTGTTCAAATGTTTGTGGCTCATTATTTTCCATGATTTGAGACATTAGTGCAAAATTCACTTTTGCTTGCGACCTTGTCATTTTTTCAAAATTTGAATCTAACATAAGAGTTGATGGATKATTCTTTTCTRTTCTTCTTTGATATTTTTGATATTTTCTTGCTCCTGCACTAGATGATTCAGGTTCATCTTCTCCTTCCTCCTCTTCAATCTCATCAATTACTATCTCTTTTCCTTTTATTTCATTTTCTTTTGTATATTCTACTAGTTCATTGAATACCACATCTTTGCTTATCACAAGCCTTTTTGCAATTGGATCATACAATCTGTATGCTTTATTTTTAGTTCCATAACCAATAAAAATGCATTTAAGGCCTTTATCATCTAACTTATACCTTTTTTCTTTTGGTGTGTGCATAAGCAACACATCCAAATACTTTGAAGTGATCAACACTAGGCTTTACCCCAGACCATGCTTTCTCAGGAGTCATTCCCTTAACCACTTTTGTAGGACTTCTGTTTAGAAGATACACTGTTGTGTATACTACTTCTGCCCAAAAAATTTATCCAAATTTTTCTTTTTCAACATACTTCTTGCCATTTCAACAATTGTCCTATTTTTCCTTTCAGCAACTCCATTTTGTTGCGGAGTGTAGGAAGTAGTGAACTCTCTCTTCATTCCATGATTTTTGCAAAAATCAATAAACTGATTTGACTTGTACTCACCTCCATTGTCTGACCTTATCACTTTGATATACTTGCCACTTTATTTTTCAACCAAATTCTTGAACTCTACAAATTTTCCAAACACTTCTGATTTTGAAACCAAACAATACACCCAAGTTTTTCTTGAGTAATCATCAATTAAGGTTAGAAAATACTTGAATTTGTTCAAAGAAGGTGTTTCCATAGGACCACACAAATCTGTATGGATTATCTCAAGATGTTGTTTAGCTCTAGTAGATTTTCCAATAGGAAATTGGATCCTATGTTGTTTTCCAACAATACATTTTTCACATACCTCTTTTGTGTTTTCAATGGATGGTAGAACTTCAACCATTTTTAATCTTTTGAGTAAAATCAAACCATTAAAACTGAGGTGACCATATCTTTTATGCCAAATTTTACTTTCACTCATTTCACTAGACCTTAGTGCTTGGTTTCCATGAGTAAAATGAATTGGAAACATCCTATCACCTATGATTTTTGCTCTTGCAATAACTACATTTTTGTTTGATTTATCTCTTATTATGCACTCATTTTGATCAAAAGTCACTTGATAATTTTTCTCTAACATTTTCCCAATAGACAAAAAATTCTTTTTGAGTGCTGGAGCCAATAGTGTTTCATTGATATGCTTCACTTTACCATGTTCATTTGTAACTGCAATAGTACCCTTACCTTTGCTTCCATGAGAATTATTATCTCCTAGGACTACTATACTTTGATGCTTTTGATCTAAGTCAACAAATAGATTCTCATTAGATGTCATATGTGAAGAACATCCAGAGTCTATATACCACACATTATTTTCACTTGCACTTGTATTGAAGCAAGAAATAAACAA
>MU226909.1:1896928-1919085 GCA_018584345.1 Thuja plicata
TTTTCATAGCATAGGGTTACACTCATTAGCAGGCTGAAAGCAAAACTACTTTTGTTTTAAGCTTAATCTTAGATCTGGAAAGTATAGTATTTTTATTTTCGGCAGATTAATAGAATTCTACAGTTCTGTTTTTGTTTAAAGTCTTTGCCCAGAAAATAAGCACTATTGTTTCTTCCTGTTAAGTATTGTATTCTTGAGAATACTATTTATATAAAAGACTTTGGCGATCTGTTGGTTCTGGAATTATTTCTTTTTAGTGGTTTGAGAAGCTTTGAGTGAAGAATCTGCTTATTTTGCCTACTCTTTACTTGACTTTCAGGAATGTGGATCATTTTGATAGTTAAGATCGAGTGGTTTTTCAGCATCAAACTTTATTTCATATTCATGAGATAGAATAAGCTGTTTTCAGCATTTATATTTTGAAAAGAGATTTGTTTCTTTAACAGAAAACTATTAGATAAGCTCTTTTCAAATTGAAGGTAGCTGCGCCTGTTAATCAAGATAAACATCAAGCAGAGAATTCCTAACTGATTCTGTAGGAATTCAAGCTGTTAGTATACAATTGCATTATGTTTTAAGATAGCAATTATTGAGACGAAACTGTTTACTAACACCGGCCAAACTGAGGCTCTTCGGAGACTGTTGATATGGTACTTGATAGGGTAAGACAGTATGTCTTTTACAATCTTTAAAATTCAAATACTGTAGAGTGGTAATTTTCCCCAGAAATTGAGGAGGAATCGCTAGATTACTGCAGCTTTAGAGATCTAAATACTCGAGCTTTGTCAATAGTGTCCTCCAAAGGTCAAGTATCCATTGTTTATCGTGATAACTCTTAATGTGTATGGGATGTATTTTATAAAATTATAATCCTGATAAAGTGGCTGCGGCAATTTATTGTTCAAGACGTTAATATCTTCTATCGGCTGACTTCTTCTGTTGGGTAGGTGGATTTGGAAGCAAGAATAGACGTGCAGGTATACTAATATTAGCTGAGAAAATCAGAAAATAATTTAGCCCAAGGAATCTCTGGAAGGTGTTCCAGGCCACGACTTTTCTTACAAGTAACAACAGGCTAGAGCCTGCAAGTAAGACTTGAATAATATTTCTACAATTAAAACAAAATACAGGGTTCTTGGTTTTCTGGTGATCAATGTCAAGTACTGTTTTCTTAGTTCTATAATGATGGGATTTCATATACAAGTTTTGGCTCTTAAAAAACCGATTTTATTTTTTTAATGCTCAACAAATCCACAGTAACTTCCAATCTTAGAACTTAATCTAACATAATTTTAAGAGACTTTTGCAGAAATTAATTTTGTTAATTACATCAATCTTATTTATATTTATTTTTACATAAATAAATTAAATTAAAAAGAAACAAAAATAAAATTAAGTAGGGAAAGAAATGAAAATATATTATAGCTTCAAATTTTATATAAAGAAATGGAATGACTAATTTAACATTTTAAAAAATTGAAGAAAATTAAAATGTTCTTAAAAAATCATTGATAAAAAAAATAACAATTAATGTAAAAAAAAAACAATTCAAAGGCACATCTGTTAATTTGCATAAAGAAATAATTTAAAAATATATAATACTACTTATGTGTATAACATGAAAAATTAATTAATAAAATTTATTTTAAACATAGAATACATTTTCTTATATGGAATTTGTATTTAAACAAGTTGGCGTGTACTTTCGTTATAGGATATTGTAATGGCAATAGCTTTTTGAACTCAGTTTTATCCTATAGTACATTATGATATTTCAACAACCAATAGTCCTCACAGTAGTAATGTAGTGTTGTGTACACAATTAACATGACATAATGGTGTATATGAACTCTTAAATTAGATGAATTTTATATAAATTTTGAATTCTGAAAAAAAAAACACAAAAACATGCATCCAAAACTTAGACAGAATAATCAATTGAACACACTATTATTGTCTGCCATCTCAGAGGTCAACACTAGTATAATAATATTTTCTGTATAAGGATATATTTAGTCCCATATTTGTTTAGATTGGTGGCCTCTTTCACTTCAAATAGTTTAAATTAGGACAAAGATAGGTTTGAAACTTTGCAAAAGAACGTTGTGCATATACATGTAAAAGATTCAACTATCCCCATAACCTTGTTCATCTCCAAAAGACAATAATAGTTTTAAATGAAGTTACAGTCTCTAAATTTTATAGAAAAACCATTGAGCACTAGAAGATGTATGTCTTTAAATTTTACATATCAACCATTTAGCACTAGAAGATGCATTTCAACATGTGACTAAAAACTTAAAGATCAACCTTGTGTCTAAATGCTTCTCCAGATACCCGGCAGCTTCTGTTCAATCATGGACTTTGAGAGCGCATATGGTGATCCAAATGCTACTCTCAAAGGGTCTAAAGATTGCATTGACATGACAAAAATAGTGAGGGCGCGTATAGGAAAACCATCTACAGGTCAATCCCCTAGATGAAGGCAATATGTATGACAAATATAGGCAAACAATTCAGCAAATAACATTTGTGACCAAAACACTTGTAATCTGTACACCTCAACAAAACAAAAAGGAATGACAAACATAAACAACTTTAACAAATAATCATAAGTGCCTTTATCTAGAACTTCTACCATTTAGGGCTCTCAAAACATCTTCAGACAAAGCCGAGACCATGAAGTACCTACAAACCTTTGCATATCTTTAGCTTGTAGTAGAATGAGAGCCCTGTAGATTTAAACAAAGATGCTTTCATGCTAGGCTCGAGATTTAATAACATTCAACTATTGACTTATTGATGAATAATTTGCGAAGGGTAAAGAAACATTTAGGATATGCCAAAATAAAAAAAAATCACTGCCATACCCATTACCAATAATACAATAGCATCTGTAAATCATCGCCAATAAAGACAAAGACACCATTAAGGATACCTAAAATCTTTGCATATTTTCAACCAGAACAAGAAAAACCTTGCATATTCAATAAAATTTCTTTTAAAAGAATGAGACTATGCAAAATGCAAACAGACATTTGTATTCAAATTTCACAAATTACTTTGCGAGAAAACTAGCAAAAGAGAAAAGGTAAAGAATGAAGGTTCAAAGATTGGTAAATGTTGGAAGGGTACAAATGAAAGACGTGTAGATCAAAAAACATAAAAGCACAAATGTAATTAGAAATTTAAGCTGTATTGAAATTACAATGAGAAAATATGCATAGTTGTAATAAAAAAACTAACAAAAATAAAAAATGTGAAGGCCAAAGATAAGCCAGAGATCTCACCAATCAGACCAGCCACTAAATGAAATACTCACTAGTGTCTAACAGTAAGCATAAGAAGATGAAATAGAAGAAATCCATAAAGAGTGCATTGGAAAAGGGGGCATGTAAAGTATTAAACAATTCTTACATCAAACATTTTCCATGTACACATGTCAAAAGCATGAGAAGTTAAATGACTAAAATACCAATAAAGCTTAACAAAAGCTACTTAAAAATATCAAAAATTTTCTTGGCAAGCATGGTCAACAAAAATGAAAAGGTAAAAATATCAATGACTCTTCTCCTTGGCTACTTGAAAACACCAAGAGTATGTGTGAGTAAAACATTGTAAGAAAAGATGAAGACTATCCAATATAAATAAATCTCTCAAAGGTCAATAAATCCACATCAAATGGGCGCATAAAAAATATATCTTCAATTTTGCATCAGCCTCAACCTCTAAATAGCCAGCTACAGAATTATGTAGAACGATGAGAAATTTGGTATAGAAGTAGGACTTTGAAAAGTAATGTACAGCCTTCACAATGCATCGTCAAGAAATAATGGAATGATGTAGTTCACAGCATGCGTTGAAAACTCAATTATAGCCAAAACACAAAAAACATGTTTAAGAACATTTAATCATTTGTCAAAAAAAATCAAATCAAATTCTTACCACCCCAACAGGGTATCATAAATAGAGAAAAGAGTGCTAAGTTAAGAATACAATCAAGATATAAAGAATAGACTCAAAATGGAGCATACATTCAATTAATCAAAAACCTATCACTTAAAATACAATAATATGCTAAGCCGCTAACCTAGATAAATATGGTGAATAATAACCAATATGAATACAAGCCAAGATTCCAACAAAAAACATACATAAGAATGAGTAGGAAAGCAAAATGCACAATTACAACCATATAACGTGGTAAAACAAAAGTCTAGACAAATTCGTTAATTATACAGCATCATAGGCTATCCTATCATGCCAATAACTCTCTACAAAATATTTCCATAATACTAAGTCTACAAACAACTCTATCCTGTTGACCAAACAGAGCAACCACTAAAATAGCAAAAACCATATAGAAGTTGAAAGGTGCATATTGGTTGCTCACAGAATAGGTTGCTAGCTGATCTAAGGTTTTACTTCAAAAATTCCAAGGTTACATTTAACTGCTTGAATTGTGTATGGTTTTGAAAGATCTCAAAAACAAATATATTGTATCAATGAATATGTAGTTCACAAGAGCCCTTAAAACACCAAATTGACCCAAATTTTAAACAACTTAACTACAAACCAAATAAATTTAACATGAAAACATACAAACATGCAATGAGAATATCATTTTCCTACCCTACACATATCACCTATACCTTACACATGAAATAAGGTGAGCATAGAGTGCAGGGCACTTACCTAGCATTGCAGATATGATGGAAATCCTCCCAAGGAGCTGCCTCTTGACTGTGATGTTCTTGACAAACCAGACTGGTTTAGTTGCTGATTTTGATATGCATTCAACCTTGGCATTCCTGATTGTGAATTGTAAATTCCAAGCACCGCTGCATTAACACCACCAACTCCTCCATGTTGAGAGCCATAACCCCCTGCAAAACTAATGTCAATGTTGCGAAATTGGGGAAAAAGATGAAAATATAGATGTTCCATATCCACAAATTCTCCAAAAGAAACATCACAGGGAAGAAGTTTGGAGAGAACTTTTATGGCCCACTCCTCCATTGCAGAGGATGCTCATCATAGTTTTAGAGATTCAGTTCTTCCAGCAAGCATCAGGAAGAGAGCACCCTTCTTGTTGCATCGGAGAAGCAGCCCTTGAGTTCCTCTCAACTTAAATAGGAATAATAAAAAATGGAAGACAGGCTCAAAGAGAACTAATGATTAGATGGTATGATATTCCTAATAGCCCCAAGTAAAGTTACATAGAAAAAAAATGGTTGCTATACAAAATTTGGCACCTTATACATATGTTGACTACTGTACCCGCAATATGAATATCTGTAAGTCACCCTATAATAATGTTGTCGATGCAATCAACATTAGCTTATTGTTAAATAAACTGTACTTCACCTTTAGAGTCTTCATACTATAGGTATAATATAGTTGTGAAGAGAGAAATATGATGCTATTAATAGCAGAACTTAAGAATTGATTCTCTAGATATCTAAATATTGTCATGCAATCTTAATAGTGAAAGAAATTTAAAGAATTATGTAATCTATGACATGCTAATAAGCTTGCCTCATAATGATAAGGACAGCTCAACAAAAGAAAAGGGCCAGCTAGGCCATGTTACGGTTGAAATGAAAATTACAAGAAATAAGCAAAAATGCTTGTCTGCTTCATAAACATTTTAGAAAGAGACTTATGATTGTGATAGTGATAGTGAATGAACCTAGAAAACAATTTTGATCTTGAGCACTAAGTTGTTACCCTTATTCCAAGCTTTGAATGATTTTTTGTAATCAAAATCAAGAACTATTTTTTCATTTATTACCACAACTCCCCCTTATAACCGTTTTCCTTATTGCACGACACGAACATTTTACTCCTATTTCCATGAATTCCTTTTTTGGGTGTGTGTTAAGGTAAATACTCCCCACTAGTGGTAATGGATATATTGTAAGGTAAATCTACTTCCCATGGTAGTTACTAGTTGCCGGCATAGTGCTCATTCTTCTATATTTAAAAAATAAAATAAAATAAATTAATATATTCGTGCATATAATAAATCTATTGCATATATATTGTGTTGAGTACACATTTTGAAAGAAATGTCTCATAAATTAAATTAATCTATCTATGCATACAATAAATCTATTGCATATATTTTGTGTTGAGTAGACATTTTGAAAGAAATGTTCAAAAAAAAGGGATCCTATAAGACAAAAGCATTTTAACCAATCACATTTGTGATAAATAATTTCCATTATATATAAAAATAATAATTAAATATCCAAAGTTTAGAAATATTTAAGCTACGAATAAATGGTTAATTGTGACTGGTGGAAATTAATTGGCTAATTGACACAACTGAATGCAATAGTATATTTTCTACCGGCAACGGCAAGTACAATAATATATTGCCTACCGGCAAGTACAATAATAACAATTTTGACTTTAAAAGTGATTAAATTTCTTAATTTTATATGCCATTGTGAATTACATTTGAAGAGGAAATCAAAACATATTTTTTTTCCAAAAAAGGTTTAAATTAAAAAGCATATGTTGTAGGTAAAAAAAAACATTCTTTTCTCTTCATTTTAATTTCACTTTAGTTGTCTTGTCTCTAATGCAATGACTAGATTATATATCTTGGTTCTCTGTTTAAAATAATTAGAACTTTTTGAATTAGCTTAAAAATTTACTTATATATTATTTTACTTGAATTAAATATATAGTCACAAAAATAACAAAAAAATGTATGTTCAAATCTAACTGTAGAAAAGTTGAAACCTTCACAATTAATCATAATTCGTCAAACTTTGGTGTAATATGTATTAAGTTGAATATGAAATTTTTGTATAACAGTAAAATCCTAATCTCATTTATTCATTTATCCCATTAAATATATATTAGTCAATAATACCAACATTTTAATATTACAATGTAATAAATTAAGGCATACTACATAATTGCAAGTTTTCTTTTTATGTTTGTTTAAAACATTTAATAAAAAGGGATATGTTTGATGAGGGATAAGTAGAAAAATAGAATCATCTAGTTCATTAAAGATATACCATTAAATTTCTACAAATGTTTTCATAATATAATACATAGAACTTGTTAATTTTCTTTCATTTTTATTTCGAAATATTGAATAAAAACTACACTTGTTTAGTAAAGGAAGAAACGTGAAATTATTAATCTATGATGTTTCATTCATTTTAGACAATTAAAACATAATTTTATAATCTATATAAAATATAATTGAAGTTGTTCATATTAGTTTATTTTAATTGGGTTTTATGTAATGTGTTGTAATATTTAAGGTGCATGATTGTTTGTGGTTTTCCCTTAAAAATAAATAAAGGATGATTATATTGCATAATGTGCCAATTAAAAAATAAATTATGAATATATTTAGACAACATCAAAAGTAAAAGTTGCATATTTAGGAAATCCCTTCTGATATCTCTATCAACATCATGAAAGAAACTTTTGTGTGCCCTATTGAAATTTTGGGAGGTCTAAATGCTTGTTTTTTATGTCGGAAAGAGGGTCATCTTTTAAAGGATTGCCCTATTATTAAAAAGAACCAGAATCCTGCTAAAAACCCTCAATTCACTAATCTGGCCAACCCTAATATGACTCCTTCTATTAGAAAAATTACTCAAGAGGAAACAACCTTCAAAACTCCTCCTACTCTGGACTCGGCCTCTCCTGCTACCCCTACCACTCAAACCCCATTCCCCTCTTCGGACATGGCTATTGATGTTGCAAATGCGAACGATGTTTTCCAGACCGTGAACAAGAAAAGGAGGAAGAAGGGTAATACCATTGACCATCCTAGACCCTTGAATCCCACTTGTTTGAAAAATCCCCTTCCCCAAAGTCCTCCTGTTATCTCTCATGTGGCAGAACTTATCAGTGATAAACCTCCTCACTCCCCTGCCATGTGTTCTAACAACTCCAGCTTGAATATTTCATTAGGATCATCTTGGAAGTTCCCGCAAAACATTTTTAAAGAACTAAGTGATTATTGTTCTCTATAAGGCATCCCTACTATTGACAACCTCCCGGGTATGCCCTCCATGGAAGTGAACTCCCAACCTGAAAATGAAGACGATCCCAAAACTAACACCCTTGCTTTGAAACATAGGGGAAGGCCGCTAGGATCAAAGAATAAAGCATTTGGTATGAAGAATGGGGATAGTTCTAATAAGTTTTTACCCTCAGCTGATGAAACTGGTGTTGCGTGCCCTACTCCCTCTAAATTTTCCCCATGAATTGCATATCCTGGAATGTGAGGGGTCTTGAATCCTCGGATAGGAAATTTGAGTTTTAAGTGTTTTCTTAATTCCTTTAGCTCCATGGATTTTCTCATGTTGCGGGAAGTTAAAGCCATCAGTTTCATGCTTGCAACCAACCTTAATTTTATTTGGAATAATGTGATCAAATTTTGCACTAAACATAATAGAGGCAGAGGTGGAATTTCTCTGCTCATTAGTCCCAAATGGGGGAATTATATCACTACCATGACACCTCACCCTGCCAGAGAGTTGTCTGGATCACTATTAATCATAATAATAACATCTTTGACATTTGCTTGGTTTATGATCCCAATGAATCTAAGGAGAGGGCTAACCTTTGGGAATGGTTAACTACCCTCCCTGATATCCCCTCGCTTATTGGAGGAGATTTTAATATGGTGGAATCCCAACAAGACAAATCGAGAGGTAATCCTTTCATTTGGAAAGATAATGAAAGGGTTCACTAGAACAAGTTGATTAACACTAAGACTTTGTTTGATCCTTTAGCCGACAGTAAGGCTACTAATCCCGGGATATGGCACACCTGGTGCAATTTCTAGCAAGGCCCCACCTGGATCTACTCCAGACTTGACCATTTTTATGGTAACAAGAATGTCTTCTCCTTCCTCCCTGACATCCAGAATAGCATTGTCTGTGTTACGACCACTACCCTCTATGATCATCATCCTATCTCTACTCATGTCAGCCTCAATTTTGCCCCTGTTCACCCTAGAATGATTAATCCCAAATTAATATTGAATACTGGCCTCCTTCATGATTAAGATGTCCATGCTTCCCTTCAAATTATTAGCAATATCAATAAATTTAACTTCTCTAATTATTCAAAGTTTGATAGATGGAAGGTGAATCTCCCAGCTTGTCAATGCCTCCTCAAGACTATTGGTCAAAAGAATGCCAAGGATTATAGGTTCATTGAAAAATGTCTTTCCTCTGATCTCTAAGAAGATGAGAGAAATTCTTAGAATGATTCCTCCAATATTAACCTTATCTCTAATTTGATTTCTGCTAAGGATTCCCTGAGGAAACATCAACAATTTAGAATCCATGGTGCTAAGATCAAATCTCGTGCACATTAGATCTAGAATGGGGACCGTGGTTCCAAGTTCTTCTTTAACCTTTTAAAGAAAAAGCACTCCAAGGAATCTATTGAAAGACTCTTAATTGACAACCAAGATACTTCAGACCCTGTTATCATTATCCATGCCTTTGCTGACTATTACAGGAGTCTCTTCACTTTTGAGGACTCCAATGAGGTTGTTGATCTTAGGAATAAGTATCAACTTCTTATCCCCAATAAGCTGGACAATGATGATATTACTATCTTATCTAAGGATATCTCTTTGGATGAGGTGGCAAAAGCTATCAATTCTCTCAGTAACGATAAGGCCCCTGGCCCTAATGGGCTCCCTATTGAGTTTTATAAAGCCAACATCAGTTGGATCTGTAAGGATTTACAAGACATCTACTTGGAAGCTATGGCTAATGGTTCCCTTGGCCCCGAGATTAATAGTGGAATCATTAAGCTTCTCCCAAGGATGGGGATAAATCTCTTATCAAAAATTGTAGACCTATCACCCTCCTCAATGTTTCTTATAAGATTTTGGCCAAGATCCTGGACCTCAGACTTGTGAATATCCTTCCTAAGTTTATCTATGCTACCCAGATTGGTTTCATCAAAGGTAGATATATTTTGGAAAACTTAATTACTAGTTGGGAAGCCATGGATTGGGGGAACTGCTCTCACTAGAACTCTGCAGTGTTTCTCCTTGACTTTGAAAAATCCTATGATAGGGTTGAATGGAATTTTATCCTTATTATGCTTGAGGCCCTTGGTTTCCTGAACTTCTTCTGTAACTCAGTTCATGTTCTTCTTAATGATTCATCTTCCTAGGTGGAGGTCAATGGATCCCTCTCCAATCCCTTCCCCCTTGGTCGATCCATTAGGCAAGGTTGTCCCTTAGCCCCTGCTCTATTTTTCATAGCCTCAGAAGCCCTTTTTTACATCCTCAGAGACAACACTCTTTCCCCTAATGTTAGAGGCCTTTATCTCCCTAACAATGACGTGCTTATTAACTGTCAGTTTTCTGATGATATTGTCATTTTTTTGAGCTTAG
Organism: Thuja plicata; assembly: GCA_018584345.1. Classification (NCBI taxonomy): domain Eukaryota; kingdom Viridiplantae; phylum Streptophyta; class Pinopsida; order Cupressales; family Cupressaceae; genus Thuja; species Thuja plicata. Next base: position 1,907,334 of record MU226909.1, read on the forward strand.
TGATAATAAATTTGAAGCCTTACAAACCAAACTCAATATGTTCTCTTCTATTTATGGTGCCCGTATTTCCCAATCCAAATCCATTTTCCTTGGGTGGGAAGAGAAACCTCCTATTTGGTTCAATTAGTATAACTTCCAATGGGGCGGACTCAAAAAATTGTTAAATACTTAGTTATCCCCTTTTCTATTGAGCCTTCCCTCAAAGACATGTGGTCCTGGATTAAGGATAAAATTAATAAGAAGTTGAACAAGTGGCATAATAGATCTTTATCTCTAGCTAGCAGAATTCAAGTTTGTCAAAAGATGTTGTCTTCATATAGCATATATTACTCCTCTGCTTGGATGTTCAGTAATTACCAAATTTTGGAAATCCAAAAGGCCATTAGAAACTTTCTTTGGTGTGATGGTAAAGGCAATAGAAAAATGTATGCAGTCAAATGGGACTGGTGTCATACTGATAAAATCCTTGGGGGGCTGGGGCTTAAAGACCTTAAAACTAAAGGTATTGCTTTATCTACCAAATGGATATTTCATTCTATGGATGGAAAGGATCCATGGAAGGTTCTGGTTAGGCATAATATTGAAAGAGGCTTTCCAAAAAAAGCTAAAACTTGGAGAAACCTCCCCTTTTCTGATTTAATTGTTGGCAATTTCCCAGTCTCCGTTCAAGGCTCTGCTATTTTCAGATCCATTTGGAGAGCTTGGGACCATATTAGGAATTTTGTCACCAACAAGGATTTCCATGATGCTATGAATCTATATGGTGAAAGATCCATTTGGTGGAACTTGCACCTGGCTGGTAAACCCCTAGCCCTCTACCAAGGATGTTATGCTAGGCTGTGGTAAAAAATGGGGATATCCCATCTTGCTGATGTTTTTGAAAATGATAAACTCATCAATTGGGATGTGCGTAAGAATAGATTTAATATTTCGGATTCCCAAAAGCAGACTTATAACTTGGTTGTCAAGGCTACCAAAGATCTGCCTACTGAATGCCATGTGGACTCTCATAGATACTTAAATTGCAAATGGCCTGATGGGGTCATTATGGCTAATCTCAAAGCCAAGAATATCTATAAAATCATTCATCATAATGAAAATGTTATTAATCATATCAATATTGTCTGGTATTCCTCTCTTGATGTTGTGTCTTGGAAGAAGTATTTTGATATTCTCTGGAAAAGTCTTATTGAGCCTAAAATCAGATGTTTTAAGTGGCTAGCTCTGCTTGAAAGACTCCCTATTAGAAAATATTGTCACATGAATGATATTTGTAGCCTCTGTAGGCTCCCTAAAACTAGTAGACATATCCTTTTTTATTGCATCTTTTCTAAAGAAATCTGGAACATGTTTGGTATTTTTTATCCTTTAAATGTGAATATTCTAGAAATTATTACTGGTCATATTGGTGGGCTTAAAAAGGATGCAAAATTATTTTTGAATATGTTGTCTTCTAACATCCTTTGGCAGATCTGAAAGTATAGGAACGAGGAAAGGTATCAAATCAACCCTAGAATTCTTACTGAGTTTTTTTGAAAACTCACATTTTTTTTAAATTATCTTCAGGTCCACACTACTATGATGATGGAGAAAGACAAGCCGAAGATATTCTTGAAGGATGGACACGCCACCATCTTTGTCCACCATCTTTGTCTGTGAGCAGAAACATGGTTACGAGTGGAGGAGGAATTTTGATGGCTTCCAAATGTTTGAACGAACTTGCAAAAGGTTGAACCAAGAAATCAGAAAGAATATTAAGAATATTAACTCTAGGAAGGATGAGATCTTCATTCTTTTGCAAATCCAGGAGTGAAAGAATATCATTTGGATGGAGAGCCCTCTGGGTTGGACTACTTGGGTTGATACCTATTTTGATGTTTTACATTAGTAGTTTTACATTTTTTTCTTCCTTTCTTTGTAATATGTCTGTATATATTATACTCTAAGTTTGTGGTGAGGCTGGGCCTCTTTTTTGATATTCTCGGTTGATACTGTTGTATCTTTTTTCTTTGATCTACCTATTTATAATACAAAAAAATTTGCATAGTATATTTGAATGAACATCTTTGACCATCCAAAATAGGCATTTATATATTATAGCTAATATCTCTAAATGAATCTATTTAATGCTATATACACAAAACCCTTGTTGAGAGAAGTCATATGTATCCGTCGGTTTTATTTAGATGGGTGGATTGGTCCAAGTTTGAATAGTTACTTTAAGGCTTTGCTCATGGTTATCATACAATCTTTTGGAGATTTATTGGTGGTTTAATGGGATTCTTTTCTCTATATTTTGGAGGGTTCAAAAATAGATTACATAAGATTAGTTTATATTTTTATGGATATATTATATGAAGTTATTATTATAGATACATGATACTAGATTGAATTTAGTAGATAAGGTTGGATCTCAATAAATATATTATTGAAATGACTTTTATTATTGTAATACATTTTAATTAATTAATACATTTAATTTAATATTGATATTATGTTTTAATATACGATATTTTCAAAAGTAAATATTGTGCTTTCTAAATTATTTTGGTATGAAAATTAATTTAATTTTATAAATTAGTATATTTCATTTTTTATAGTTTTTTCTATTACTTTTCTTTTAAAGATATGAAAATCAAAGCAACTAATTTCAAGTTTATTGGATAAGATTATTAGTACTATTTAATTAATCCAAGTGTTTGGGTGGAAGATTTACTCTGAAAATAACTATTTATATACTAAGTAGAGAGTCTTCTTAGCAAAATAAAATATCATATTCTAGTTAAAACAAATACATATAAAAAAATAGTATTTGTGATGAGAAATTATTTAAATAAAAATTAACTATAAAATAAAACTACTATAAAATTTATGTAATCATAATATAAATATTATAATATAATGGGAGAAAAAACTCGTACGACGATGAATATTATAAGAACAATCCTTAGATTTAATTTAGAAGCATAGAATTATGTTTAGAGGAAAGCATAGTCATCTTTAATTCTAAGCACTCTAATTATATTTAAGGATCAATACGAATTTATTTACCTTTCCTAAAGAAATCATGTTTTTAGCATCTTATTATTATTGTAAAAAGGTAAATTCCACATTCTATGTTGACATCTTTCGTTGTAAATTCATTGCTACTTTGGAATTAAAATTACACCTCTATTTCTAAATTATAATTTGAGAAAAAATGATAAGTAGGAGATATTTTCCACAACAAGTCAAATTTTGATATTGCTATCAGGATTCAACTATGTAGTTTTTTTTAGTCAAACTCATTGACTCATGTTTCATGAGTAGTGGTTAACACGAACCCATCTACCGTGAGAATGAACGGAACACTTAGCATTCATTGCATCTAGGTGGTACTCATAGAGGTGAAGCACCATGACTTCCCGAAAGGTCACCCATCCTAGTACTAGTCGAGATCAAGCACACTTAACTACAAATTTTCCTCCATGGTTAAACCCACTCTTCTTGCAAATGGAGTTTGTAGAAAACTAGAGATGAAAACATTTATCAAGCAGAAATATAAATTCCATATCAAAGACGGCTCTAGAATACCACATTGCATAAGTTGTATCAAGCATATTAGAAACAACACTATCTGTCATTGATTATCCTATCATAAAAATACATTTATTTCTCTATCAGAGATGGTTTTTAGGGTATGTGCAGGGATAACTTAAAGAAACCCCCTATGTAAAAGTTTCAAATACTCTTGATCTTTAAATTTGTTTGGGGAAAAATATTAATGTGTATTGGTAAATTTTTATAAATCATATTAAAATTTGATGAAATCTTGGCAAATATTTCATGTTTGAGGGAAATCAGTTATCATACTTAGAGGTTAAAGTTTCCCCTTTTATTGGTGCACTTTCCCCAAAAATTGCTCAATGGGGATTTGGGGCAGCACTCCTTATAGCGTCCAGGGGCAATGCCCCTATGAGGGTTTTTTGGGGCAGCACCCTCGGTAACTCAAACAATTTTTTTAATTTTATAAAGGCTTTGTGACTATATTTTATATTTCCTAGCATATTATGACCTTGTTTCTTATAACTGTTGGATCATACTAAATCAATAACAGAGATTCAATTTCAGGCCAAATTTTCAAAGGACATAAAGTTCCCCAAAAAGTATCCAAAATATAGACACATGTCCAATGTATATACTTAAATCCTTCCCTAACCTTTAAAGTTAGTCCCACGTATGGGTGAATATGACAATCAATTAAGACACTCTTCCAAATTTGCTAGCAAAATTATTAAATAAATCATTTGGAAACATAACTTCTATTGGCGGAAAGAATTGCACTTGACAAAAAAATTATAAAGTGGAGACGATACAATAAATCTTTTCAGGCCCATTTCTTCACCATTTTCCAGAGCACCAACATGAAATATTCACAAGATGATGAATATTGGCCAGTAAAGTTTTCCTTGCATATGTGCATATTCCATATTGTTATATCAGAGAGTAATTAATATATATTCAAACTATTAAATATCTATTGCAATTGAATCCTTGTTAATATTCATTATATTCCATTGTGGCATAGGCAAACAATTGCAAATATATATTATTTCATCTTTGTTCTTTGCATAATTGTCACATCATAAAACATTTTTCCTTTATACTGCATACTTGGATAATAATTTATTAGTTCAATTTATCCATTTTACAATTTTAAATTACCAGTCATGTATATATAGACACACACATACACAGAGAGACACACATATATATACATATATATACATATAAATACACACAGACATAGAGACACACACACACACACACACACACACACACACACTTACATTGGAGTTGATGAAAACTCAACCCTACAACTCCCAAGAGTCACCTGCATATAAACTTGTCACATAAAGTGAGAAGAAAAAGCTATGTAGGCCAGAAATAACAGATCGGTGAAAGAGGAAACATCATGTGCAAACAATGGAGAGAAAACCTTCTCAATGCAATAGCATCCTTGGTTAATTCAACTTGATGAGATAATAATAAAATACATAGAGACCAATCCTTATAAATGGAGATCAAAACGCTAAAAGGGAATAGTCAAGGTTACATTATAATAATTAATAGAAGAATTAATTATTATATGCCTAAAGTTTAACCTAAGTGAACTAGAGAAAATTAGTCACTTAATAATTAAATTAATAATTATTTTATTAATAATTGAAATAACTTATTACTCTAGTACCCCCTAAGATATACTTAGGGAGAAGCTAAAAACCTAGTAATAGCTACTGAAAGCAGGAAAATGGCATCTAGCAACATGACCTGATCAAGTACCCAAGCACAAAAATCTCTCTAGAGAGGATGGTGCAGGAGCACCTAGGCTACTCTTAGTCCTAAAGTTTTTGATGTGGCTTGTATTGACCTTAGCCAAGTTAGTAGTGTTTATTTTTGGCCTTAGAAGGTCTTGCAAGTTTGTACCTAGGTGGATTTGACTAGGATCAATCCAACCTAATTATTTTATGTTTTGAGTGTGTTTTAGTGTTTAGTTAGCTAAAAGTGGGAATTTTTATAAAAGCCTAAAAGGATTAGAAAATATTATTTTTATGCCTAATATTCCCTCTATCATGTTTCTGCATCTTTTGTGATAAGTTAGAGGTCATAGATTTAAGTCAGATACAAAAATCAAAAAGTTGTCAAAATGTTGCATGACAACATTTGCAACTTTTAAATGTTGCATAACAACATTTGCAATATTGGATTCCCTTCAGTGTGTGATAATGGGTTATTGTTGAAACTATATATAATCATGGAAAAATTATATTTAGAAATAGAGGATCCCATTTCCCAAGGTAAGAGGATGAAATGTGAGATTTGAATTTGCAAAAAACTCTGTTTACTGATTTGTGTGAACATTCGACTACTTTTGTATATGAGAGTTAGTAGATGGATTGAATAGAAATATATTGTGTTTCATTAGTGTAGTAGGAATAGTTTTAAGCATATTTTTTTTATATTTTAAGTTTCTATGAGTTCATTTGATTAGTCTTATAAATTATTTTGGAAGTTATATAGTTGTTGTTATTGATAGAGTAGATTTGAGAAAACTGGATCCTCCGTAGAATCCAATCGTACATTTCATCATGGTCTAGATGAATATGGTAGGGGAGCCTTTGTATAGTGTAAATATGAGTGAAGGTTTTCAGAGGAGAAAGTTATCTATTTTTAATGGCAAGCCCTAGGCGAGTCCTATGCACTGGATTAGGTGTTTTCCAGAGAACTAATGGTGTTTGATTACAGGGGAATGATTGGGAGAATGGAAGAAAGAATAGTTTTGTGAGAAAAAAGGTCCTAGAGACACCTCCTAGAAATATTAGGCATTATCCAATCCAGTAAGATACATTTCTAAGTAGAAATCACCAAACTGCACTAGAATAGCGCAATTAGCCCTATTTGTCCTTAATTCTAGAAACCCATTGTACAGAGTCTCTAGAACCCTAAGACCTAAAAAATATTTAATTTATTGCAAAATGGTATTATAATATATAATTTTTTGGGGGGTTATTTGGAAAAGTTGTGAAAGAAGTGTGAAAAAGTGGTTGGTTAGGGCTAATTGACCTATTATGCCTAAAATACAAAATTCACTGATTGTTTTGAGGTCAATTAGGAAAGTCTTGATGCCCTACACAAATGGGATCCAGTGGAGTTGAGAAAGTTTCCCAAATATGTATTACACCCCCCGCAACACTTGTGATGAAGAGGAGTTGAGAAAGCACTTGGGGTCTTCTGAGGAGTGAAGGATTGAAGTAAACTTTGATGATAGATACCCCAAGGTGAAGAAGAAAAGTTACCAACTCATAGAGTGGTGTTGGAGAAGTCCTAGGATATGTAAGAAAGGGCTTGAAATATATTATAAGAGAGCGTAGGATCTTTTTAAGGATAGGAACAATAAGAGTCCTAGTTAAGCTTGTGCAAACACACTAAGGGTGTAGCTATCAGATTGGTATCAAAGGTAATAAGATTTAGCTTGTGGTGAATGTTTCAACCAAAATAATCATTAGGAGAGTATACAATGGTGAAAAATGCAAAACTTGCAAATAAATTGGATGACAAAGAAGAAGAGAATAGATTTATTAGAGAGATATTGGCACAAATAGAGCATAAATTGGACCATGTGGAAGACAAGATTGATGAAGTCAAGGATAAAGTTGAAGGAAAGAGTAAGGAGATAGCCTTAGATGATGAAGTCCCTAAAGTTGACCTATCCTCACTGAAGAACCCTTCTTGAAGGCATTAAAATCCTTAAGTGGAAAGGCATTATAAGGAGTTCCTATCTTTATTGGATAAATGGAACTAGAGGTAATCCTAGATTGGATTGAAGGACTTGAAAACCACTTTGAATGTGATGGCATAACTGAAGCTAAGAATGTAAAGGTAGAAAAGGCTAGACTTAGAGGGTCTACACTCACTTGGTGGAAATTCATTTTAGATGAGAGGGAGAAAGAAGAAAAGAGACCCATAGCCACTTGGAAAGATATGGTAGCCAAAATCAGAGAAGCATATGTACCTGAAGACTATGAAATTTTGTTACTTAAAAGGAGACAAAGTATAAGACAAAAAGAATTAGATGTTAATTCTTACACTGAAGAGTTTCAAAGGCTATGCATGAAATATTCAAGAATTACAAAAGAGGAAAGTGTGAAGGTAGCTAGATAACTTAATGGTGTAAAGTGTACTATCCAAGATGAATTGAGTTTACTTACTCCTACCACTATTTAGAGATGCCAAAAACTTGGAGTAAAGGTGGAAGAGAAATTGAGAAGAGACAAGACTCAAGCATTAGAAGAGGTAGAGGTAAAAGAAGAGATGAAAGAGGCCAAAGAAGTAGACATTGTGGAAGAAGTTAAGAATCCAAGACTCAAGGAGAGACCAAGCTGACTGAACAGCAAGAAGGAATTTCAAGCAAAGGAAGCTCCAATAGAGGAAGAGGCTATAATACTAATTGGAGAGGAAGAGGCAATAGCCAAGGAAAAGGTTCCTAATTTTCAACTATGAAATTCTATCTATTATTCCCTACACACCCGTCCCTAAATTTTGTCCGCAAAATGTCAGGTCCCCTTTGTTTTTTTTTTTTTTTTGTTTTTGGCTTGGTTCCCTATTTCTTTCAGATTCTTTTGGTCCCATCTAGTCCTTGCCTCTCTTTTTTGGTTCACTTTTTCTTCTGGGATTAGTGTCCCGGAGTGTCATTCCCAAGTGGGTGTTTCAGGATCTTTTGTGCCCAATGATCATCCTCTTTTCCTTCGAAAGAGGAATGATCGTTACGTGTTTGTGGGTCTGGATCCCAGCTGCCAACATTTTTATTGAAGTTACTTCGGTAACTAATGTGCTTTCCTAGGCATTATTTAAGGCCTTTTACCTTATCATTTTTACACTTATTGCAAACAAGTTACCTTCTGGAAATTTTTTTGGAGACTAAAGAGATTTGTTTTCTGACAATAAATGCTTGAGCTAGAAGGTGCAAAGGTGTGTTTGTCAAGTTTGTTGGAGTGTTTAGGTGACAGAGTGAAGTAGTTGCAGTCCCCCCCATTCCAAATTTTAAGGTTTAGGTAGGCCCTTTTTTTTTCTTTCTATTTCATTTTGTTACTTCTGTGTTTTTTTTCTCTGAGTGTTTTCTGATCTTTTTGTTGGATGGGTTGTGTTTTCTATGTCTATTCCTAGTCATCATCTGTACATTTTGTCACTTTAGCGGTTATGTCTTCCATTCAAAATGATGCTATCCTTGAGTCTGGTGCATTGTCTTCCATTAATATCTATCCAGCTCGGAAGGAAAGATGTTAGCCCTCCTCGGTAGTAGATTTTTGTATATATCGCCCACTTCCTACTGGGAAGTCTGTAAATGCATGAAGTTTTGGTTATATATTTTGTATATTATGTATGTTGTGAGTAGCTTGTAAATACTCTGCAAGGTAGAGTCTGTAGTTTACTTTCTGTAAATTCAGGTTTACGAGAGCTGTAGATTTGAGTGTACGAGCTATGGTAGCTCGTTCTAGGTCTAGTTTCATTTCTAAATTTTGTGAGTCTGCAATGCTCTATTTTTATTTCTCCACTTAGGGATGCAATGTTTCTAAGAATTTTTATCCAGTTGGGTGTCTTGGAGAACTATCCCTGAGGACCCACTATTGTCCCAATTCTTTATGAGTTCTTAGACCATGTTTGTCAAATAACCAAGTTCACCACCCTGGTTGTTACTGCCTTGGATGAGGAGGTAGGTATGCTAATTACAGAGGCAAGCTCACCAGCAGGTCGTTAATATTTTCTCTCTCCTTTATCCTTTCTACCTTAATGGAAAAATTAGTTCCCACAATAAAAAATTTAAAATCCATCTCAAATGGCATTCATGTCACTCACGCCAGAAAAAATGTCCATTTATGTCATTACTCAGCCTAGTGGGCATGTACGTATCAAAGTACGATAGTAGATCCACCTTTCTTATCACTAATAATTTTTGTCTTTTCAAGTTAATGTCAAGCTTGTTATTAAAACTGGTCTCTTCTTCACCTCACGCGACCACTTCTGGGTTATCATTTTGGATCCTCGGTAAGAGAGAAATGGCTTCAGGGTCTTCACCTCCTGGGAGTCTGGAACTCCTAAGTGCCTCTGTAGACTTCAACAAGAAGAAAAAGATAGAGAAAACATTGTCAAAGCTCCCGCTAACCCAGAAATATAATAATAACAGGACAATTCATGGGTCCCAAATTGACTCTATGATTAAATAGATCACTGACATAGATGTCGTCACCTAGGATGAATTATAGGGCCTTATTCAAATAATCCATCAGCTTTGACATGCCAATGTATCTATTTTAGTTACTTTAGCGACATCTAGAATCATCTAAGCAACTAGGTTTCCATGCTCAGTACACGCAGTTGAGCTCATTTTTCTCCTAGCTAGGGGTTATCGCCAAGGTAGTATGGCTGCTATGCTACTTTCCCCTACTCCCCTTGGATTCCATGTGTCCATCGTCACATTGGACCATGATGCTACTGTCAGAGGGTGGCATATTTTGTATTTTGTAGAGTTATTTCTCTCACCAAGGGTAAGGCTCTCCAACAGTTTGATTATACCATAGAAGAGACAGAAAACAAAGAAGTTGATGTTCCCATACTTGAGTCAATAGGGCCAAAAGATGTGGTGTCCCAAGAAGAAGGTAAGCTCTAGCTTGAAGAAGCCAAAGGTGAAAAATAGATGCCACAAGAACAAGAGAATAACCTGGTCATGGAGCAAGCATCGGCTGAAGAGGGAACTGGTGTAAGAAACACTGAGAGAGGGGGGCTAAATTAGTGTTTGTCTATTTATTATATTTCTGCAAATTAAACATAAATCAAACATATATCCAATGAAGCTCAATACAAGAACACATAACATATGATATTATTATGGGGAAACCTTGATCAAAAGAAAACCATGGTGGGAATTAGTACCCACAAATATTGTACTAGCATAATAAACCTGTTAAAGTTCCTTTTCCCTGTTAGAAGCAATATTTACAATGCAAGTACAATGACCCTATTAGGAGTCTTTACAAAACCCTGTTAAAGGTATATGGCTCACTGCCAGAGCTCACTGCTCAATAGGATGAAGGCAACAACCTTCTGATAGTTGATATACACTATATCAAAAGTGAACTACTGTGATGACACTGTTGTCTAATCAGTTCCATGTATATGCTGATGCTCTTACTCTCTTAAATAGTTTTATCTCATACTGACTTCATTATACTACTCTTCTATATCTCTCTCATGCATATTCTTTGACACTTGTAACATAACTTTACATTATATACTTATATGTTCTTGTCTGAATAGACGCGACCTAAAACAAGACTTATGGTCAGCCGTAAAACATAACACATAACACTTCAAAACTAATTGGCTTAAGAATGTTTACAACATTACTAATTACATCATTAAAAACATACTATCATAGGCGCTTGGCCTTTACATAACAAAATAATATGCGCTAATCAAAACACTAGTCGGCTTCATGTTGTATCTTCTGGACTTTTTGTGTACTGATCTGTCTGTAACTTCTCTATATTATCATTCCTTTACCATGTGTGTCTGGAATTAGTATGTACATGAAACATAGAACATATATCTGAACATGCATACTCTAATTCAATCGCTTGCACATGCACTGATGTGCTGATCGTTGTATAACTTTGTCTGTCCTATTTTTCATACTTAGTCATTTTGTCTTCTAAGTTTACTTAGAAAGAGACTTAGCATGAATTTTTTGCCATGATGAAAACACAAAATAATTCATGCATCCTCAGGAAGTCAGCTTGCCAACAATCTCCCCCTTTGTCATTTATGGCAACAAAGGAATGTGGCCAAGTTTCTCAAAATGACTTAATCAAAAAAAACTGTCTATCGTAACATCTTTTAATATATACATATACTACTCCCCATATATATAAATTCTCTATTACTACCCCTTTGACATTAATGACAAAGGTGTCCAAAACTTGCAAGTCTTATAGATACTTACTCCATGTAAACATCTGGGTACACAACCTGAAGAGATTGGATCTCTTTCTGCCGAAATACCTTCATTGCATCAACTGTCTGAAGATGTGCGCATAAGGCATATGTCAGCTTCTCCATATTTATCAAATCCATGTAGGGACCTTGATCATATGTCACAATGGTGGCATCAATCTATTTGATGTTCTCATTCAAAACTGCTAGAGAGGGCGCAAGTGCA